>JAKSYS010000195.1:0-90590 GCA_022925895.1 Fragilaria crotonensis | reverse complement strand
GAAGAAGATCAAGTCGCTCAACGGTGCCCCGGTGATTCACACTTCGATTGTCGTTCAGTTCTACAGGAGGCTGATGTGAAGAACTGGGATCCATGTGACCGTACTAGTTGGACATGTCTTTATATTGCAAGCGGACTTGGCGACTTGGAAATGCTTCGCGAGTTGTTGCAACACAAGGAGATGATCGAGGCGGTCAATGACCGCAGCAGTGGACACGGTAGCACAGCACTCATGATGGCGTGCATTCATGACCATGTACCAGTTGTTTGCGAGTTCTTGAAGCACAAGGAGGTTGATTTGAAGATCGGAGATGCAAGAGGTAAAACAGCACTCATTCTTGCATGCATGTGCAAACATTTGGGGATTGTTCGCCAGTTGTTGAAGCTCAGAGAGGTGGATGTGAATGCCCGATGTACGAGAAGCCGAACAGCACTCGTCATAGCAGGCAACCTTGGACATTTGGAAATTGCTTTGAATGCCCAAGATAAGAATGGCCAAACAGCACTCGAGGTTGTAAGTCGTAATGGACATGTGGGAATTGCTTGCGAGTTATTGAAACACAAGGAGTTGGACGTGAATATCAGAGATGCAGCAGGTTTAGTGCCACTAACTACAGCAATCATTTCTGGCAATGCGGAGATCGTTCGCGAGTTATTGAAACGTAAAGAGTTGAATGTGAAAATCAGAAGTGCACAGAATAGAACGGCACTCACCACGGCCAGCAGCTTTCGCCATGTGGGGATTGTTTGTGAGTTATTGAAACACGAGGGGGTGGAAGTGAATGCCAAAGATTGTTATGGTCGTACACCTCTCATCATTGCATGCAAAAATGGAGATTTGAACATTGTTCGCAAGTTGTTGCAGCGCAAGGAGCTCGATGTGAATGCCCATAACAAGTATGCCGACACGGCACTCCGCATTGCTAGTGGCCGCGGACACGCGGCAATTGTTCGCGCATTGTTGCGCCACAAGTCGGAAAAGGTGAAAATGAATATCAGAGATGTGCAGGGCCGTACGCCACTCCTGATTGCATGTATCAATGGACATCTGACAATCGTTCGCATGTTGTTGCAGCGCAAAGAGGTGGATTTGAATGCACAGGATAGGTATTGCTGGACTGCACTTTACAGTGCAAGCGAAGATGGCTATTTGGGAATTGTTCGCGCACTCTTGAAACATAAGGCGGTGGATACGAATGCCCGCGACAAGCGCGGCCGCACATCACTCGCCATTGCAAGCTACAAAAATCATTTGGACATCGTTCGCGAGTTGCTGAAACGCAAGGAGGTGGATGTGAATGCCCAAGATACCCATGGGTGCACACCACTCATCCTTGCTTGCTCCGTGGAACAGCGGAGTGAATTGGAGCGTGGTTTGCCTGTTGTTTGCGAATTGTTGAAACACGAGGGGGTGGATGTAAACCTTAGAGACAAGAAAGGTCGCACAGCCTTTTACGTGGCCTGTGTAGAAGATCGATGGGAAATTGTTCTCGAGATGTTGAAGCACAGCGATGTGGATGTGAATGTACAAGGTGCTCATGGCAACACAGCCCTTATCTGGGCAACCCTCAGGGGCCGGTTGGATGTGGTTTGTGAGCTTGTGGGGGATGACAGGGTGGATGTGAGTGTCCGTAATAAAGCAGGATCGACAGCTTTGGACATTGCTCGTAAACGCGAATCGTTTGAAATCGTACGCTGTCTTGAGGAATACACCAAGGTTTGTCTGCGTCGCGAGTGGGAAGCAAGTGTCTTTCGGCAGGATGTGGAATTGAACAGCAGAGAAAGAAAGCGACGTCGTTTATCAGACTGATGAAAGATCGATTGCCGAAGATTGGCGTGGATGATGGACAAAGGGGTACGGTGATTTTCTATCGTCATTCAAGTATATCCGTCGACTCACATGGGTGCCTGTATTTTCGAATTGATGATGAGCGATGGCTGGATTTGACCATCCTGATTTGCATGCCCGCTTCACGTATGATGCGAGTAGTAACGAGATGTTATAATGATTGCCGTTAGTTTCTTACAACAAACATGCATAAAAAGAGCTATATGGACAAACTCGTTGCAGGTGGGCTGTGTTCGTTAGCGGGGCTTGTGCTCTCAATGCTGTTGATCGTTTTTCATTCCGAGTTAATGATTTGTATACTTGGCCCAAACATCCGGAATGCTTTTTGAAGGTCATTGACCTTTTGGCGCATTTGACTCAGATCGTTGTTCACCTTGGCAGCTTCATCGGTACTGCGTTGGAGAATGTCTTGCATTCGCTTCGCGACCAACTCTTCCGATGTGACTCCCGCAGTCGGCGGGTCGAGCCCATTTTGTTCCAACGAACCTCACGTTATATTGCAGTCAGCTCTTCTGCCGTCGCCCCCATGTCGAAGTCAAAGTATTGTGCAGTCTCTTCGGTTGCAGAACAACTATGGTTGTCATTGCCATGATCATGTGATGTGAGATATAACAATCGCAAGATCCTCAGGTCCAACTCAGTCCGATGGGAAGATCATGCATTTTTATCTGAAAGAACTCGTCAGTGCCTTGGCTGATTTTGTCGTTCGTCCTTCGCGAATATTTGAAATGTGGAACCTTTCCAAATACTCTTCATCGTCGCGGGGAGTGCTGGATGTTGTGTACTATACTATAGGCGAGCCACAAAAATACCGCGAGCGAGAAAATGTATCGACCGGTTCAGAGGCAGCACGACTCATGTCACGATCTTGATGACGACCGGTTTCATTCAAATTTGCCTTGATCGTTCCCTTAGACTTGTGTGATTTGGTGCGGATCTTCCAATTCCCAGGTGGTTTCAATAGGAGCGTTCAGGAACATTGACTCGTAGGGCTCTTATTCTTTGTCAATGTCCAATTCCTAGCGACAAGGATTTTGTATCTTCTCGAAGGTCTGATCAGCAGATTCCAAATCGAATATCTAGCCAGGATCGGAGTGGTGGAGCTGTCGGATACCCCTAGAAAGGTATTTGTGATTAGAAGGAGGTGGGGACATGGCGGCATTGGTAGGGGTCTCCAATGGAAGACGTAGTAAGGTGCTGGTAAGCGCATGCCGATCGCCACTGATGGATTCTTCCTCGTCTGTGATAATGTTGCTGCGGATGGCCAGACTGTCAGGTATGATATGTGGCCGCGGCTCTCTGGGTATGAGTTACATGTACCTCGTACAGTACAAGAAAAAGCATGTCGTCAATTTTCTTCTTGTGGGACTGGGGACTGGGGACTGGGGACTGGGGACTGGGGACTGGGGACTGGGGACTGGGGACTGGGGACTGGGGACTGGGGACTGGGGACTGGGGACTGGGGACTGGGGACTGGGGACTGGGGACTGGCGAGTACTGTACTCTGCGTGAATACTGCTTGATGAAATGCGGAATCAGAATTGAAAACTGAAAAAATATATGCTTTGAAATCAAAATGTCATCAGTTTCGTGAGCTTTTGCTCGTTTTGTCATCAAAACGGGATTCTGATTCCCGCGGGTGCTTTGCTAGAGACTGGAGACTGGAGACTGGAGAGAGGAGACGCGCATCCTTCATGTATCATGTATTATATGTATCATACAGAAAAATACACATCAAGCGCATGACACACACAGGTCCATCGTTAACACACAATCCGTCCTTTGCGTAATATCATTGGGTATAAGCCCTACTCTAGCAAGTAAAGTGCCAATAGAGACATGTCATCTTTGCATACCTCTGAACAGGAAAGGAGGCTCTGGAACAAGATCAAGTCGCTCAAACATGCACCCAGCGATTCATTCCATGATTGTCGTGCAATTCTACACGAGGCTGATATGAAGAACTGGGATCCACGTGACCGTAATAGTTGGACATGTCTTTATATTGCAAGCGGACTCGGTGATTTGGAAATGGTTCGCGAGTTGTTGCAACACAAGAAGGTGATGGAGGTGAATGTCCACAGCAGTGCACAGCACTCATGATGGCGTGCATTCATGACCATTTACCAGTTGTTTGCGAGTTATTGAAGCGCAAGGAGGTTGATTTGAATATCGGAAATGCAAGAGGTCACACAGCACTCATTATTGCATGCATGTACGGACATATGGGGATTGTTTGCAAGTTGTTGAAACACAAGGAGGTGATGGAGGTGAACGGAAGCAGTGCAGACGGTAACACAGCACTCATGATGGCATGCCTTTATAAGCGTTTACCAGTTGTTTGTGAATTGATGAAGCACGAAGAGGTCAATGTGAATGTAAAAAATTCTGCCGGGTGTACACCACTCATCGGCGCATGCTCAGGAAGTTTGGACATCGTTTGCGCGTTGCTGAAACGCAAGGAGGTGGATGTGAATGCCAAGGATAAGTACGACCGAACACCACTAAAGGCTGCAATCGTCCTTGGTCATTTTGAAGTTGTTTGCGAGTTGTTGAAGCACAAGGAGGTGGATGTCAATATGGGATCTGCATGCGGTGAAACAGCGCTCATCGCTACAAGCGAAAGTGGGACATGTAGGGATTGTTTGCGAGTTATTAAAACACAAGAGGGTGAATGTTAATATCGGAGATGCAAGCGTTAAAACAGCACTCTTCATTGCAAGCGGCGGTGGACATTTGGCAATTGTTAGCGCATTGTTGCAGCACAAAGATATGGATGTGAATATCAGAGGTAAATGGCCGCACACCACTTATGATTGCATGCGTCGAAGGACGCCTGAATATTGTTCCCGCGTTGTTGCAGCATCTTGAGGTGGATGTGAACGCCCAAGATAAGGATGACAGAACACCACTCCTCGTTGCATGCTCAAAGAAAAGAAAGGGAATTGTTCGCTTGCTGTTGGGACGCAAAGAGGTGAATGTGAATGCTCAAGATAAAGATGGCTGTACGCCACTTATCATTGCAAGTAAAAATGGCTATTTGGCAATTGTTCGCGCGCTGTTGAAACGCAAGGAGGGTGATGTGAACCTCGGAGACAAACAAGCTCGCACAGCATTGTACGTGTCGAGTGTACATAACCGATGGGAAATCGTTCTCGAGTTGTTGAAGCACGACAAGGTGGACGTGAATATTCAAGGTCCTCAAGGGAACACAGCCCTTATCTGGGCGACCCTTAGGGGCCGGTTAGATGTGGTTTGTGAGCTTTTGGAAAACGGCAAGGTGGACGTTAATCTTAGGAATAAGGCAGGATCGACGGCATTGGACATTGCTCGCAAATGCGAGTTGTTTGAAATCGCAAGCTGTCTTGAGAAACATTCCAAAGTTTGTCAGCGTCGCGAGTGGGAAGCAAAGGTGCTTCGGCGAGATGAGGAATTGAACAACAGAGAAAGAAAGCGGCGTCGTTTATCAGACTAATGAATTACCAAAAGTTGCCCTTGGGTGGTGCTCCAGGCGGAAAGTGATGTTCCATCGTCATTCATGTATGGTTCTTCGACTATTATCGGGTGCCAGTATTCCCGAATTACTAATTAGTGATGAGCGATGGCTGGATTTGACCATTCTGACAGGCGCACGCCTAATTATGCCATATGCAAACGAGCATCGAGATGATTCAAGGACTGCCATCAGTTTCTGTTGACACAACAAACATACATGAATAGATCAATGGGCAACGAGCCGCAGGCCAACAGTGTTCGTGATCGGGGCTTGCGATTCTAGATCCATATACGTGCACGTTCAATACATTTATAATCGTATTTTTAGTGTACTCTCAAGACTGTTGGTCGTATTGAATTCCGTTTATGGATTCGTATATTTGTCTCACACTATCGGAACGCTTTTCGAAAGTCATCGACCTTTTGGCGCATTTGACTCAAATCGTTCGTCACCTTGGCCGCAGCGTCGGTGCTGCGTTGGCGAATTTCTTGCATGCGCTCCGCAACCAAATCTTCCGATGTGACGCCTGCCATGGCACCGCGGAGCGCGGAGTGCGGTCTGCGGGTCCAGCCCAATCTTTTCCAACATGACGGCCTGTTCGTTGCGTTTGAGTCCCTTGAGGTTCATCACGGGTGGTAGGTCGAGAGCCAATCCGCCGGGACACTTGACTCGGAACACGTCAATGAACATTGTATTTGGTGTTCCAACAAGCTTGAATAAGGTTTCGATGAGTTAAAAGTATTTTGTAACCATTTTGGTGTACATGGCTCAAAGTTGCCCCAATTCTCCCATCCTTTCCGTTCAACGGGATTCGGACTTGCGCGTGTAACTTGGCGCGGATCCTCCAAAGCCAACACTATAGTTTTGAAGTCCCGAAAGTACCCGCTCCCTTTCCTCGCCTTCGTTCCGAAACATTGCCTGGTAGGACACTTCTTGCTTTTCAATGTCCCATGACTTCGACGCGTCTCCAGGATCCGATCAGCAGATTCCAAATCGAATATCTAGCCAGGACCGGAGTGCTGGGGCTGTCGGATACCCCAAGAGAGGTATTTGAAAAAAGAGGATATGGAGACAAAGGTGGCGGATAGGATCGCCGCTGCCTTCCTCATCTGTGATAATACTGCTTCAGACTGTCACACAAAGCCCGTATGTGGATACACTCTGCTGGTTTCGGAATCACTCACAACTTTTGAAAGACTGTCGTCAATACTGGACAGCCTCTCATTCATGGATTTGAAAGAAGCTGATGCAGTCTTGATCATACATAACGACAATAAGACGCACTCATTTTCCAGAGTAACCCTCTTCGCACTCAAAAGTCTTGTTTCCCTTTTTATTCCCTGTCTCAAACTGTGGACGATTTGATATTGTTGTTGTTGAATTTTGTGAACATGTCGTCACTTTCTGATTGCTCGCTGTCGCATACATCTGTTGACACCACTGACAGCCATAAATTGTTAAGATGTTCCCCTCTGTTGTGTGTGTGTTTGCTGAAGCCTGAGACGCCTGACACCACACAAGTGATGTTATTGTCTTCGTTGCTCTCTTGCCATCTTGGGCGCCAATATTCGTGGGGAAGAATGAAACCTTTTTTGTAAAATGTTAATAATTCGTGACATGGACGACAGTACAGTAGAACACCTAGGACAGTCCCTTGGAGGATACTGTTGTACCGGTACAGTAGGATGTGAATGCGTTCTCAGAATAATTAAGATGAAATCCATTGAAACCTGAAAAAGAGTCATTATATGTGAGAGCTTTTGTTCTCTTGTTCTTAAAAACTCTAGAAAATGATAAACAGGGTTTCAGTTCAACCAGATTCTGATTCCGGCAAGCAGCAAAGTGCTTCCAAAAACCAGCATCTTTCATCTTCTACTATGCTACCAGTACTACTAGTAGTAGAGAGTCGAGAGTACAAGCACGACTACAGCTAATAAGAACATTTACATCGAGCAAAGCACATCTCGCATGCACAGGTTCTCTTGATTCTCATCAAACCCGTCATTCGCATACCATTGAGTATAAGACCGTCTAGTACCCATCCCGCCAACAGCACAATGGCATCTTTGGATTTCTCTGAACGGGAAAGGAGGTTCTGGAACAAGATCAATTCGCTCGAACATGCACCCACCTATTCCTCCGCTGATCTTGATGCCCACCGGCAAATTCTACAAGATGCTGATGTGAAAAACTGGGATCCACGTGATCGCAATAGTTGGACATGTCTTTATATTGCAAGTGGACTTGGCGACTTGGAAATGGTTTTGCGAGTTATTGCAGAAAAAAAGAGGTGATCCAAGTGGTGAATGTCCGCAGCAGTGTAGACGGATATACAGCACTCATGATGGCATGCTTGTATGGCCATCTGCCAATCGCTTGCGAGTTGTTAAAGCACAAAGAGGTTGATTTAAAAATCGGAGATGTAACTGGTCACACAGCACTCATTATTGCATGCATATACGAACATTTGGAGATTGTTTGCGAGTTGTTGAAACACAAGGAGGTGATGGAGGTGAATGGAAGCAGCGTACTCGGTAACACAGCACTCATGATGGCATGCGTGTATGACCATCTGCCAATTGTTTGCGAGTTGTTGAAGCACAAGGAGGTCGACTTGAAGATCGGAGATGTAAGTGGTCAAACAGCACTCATCATTGCAACCGAATGCGGACATTTTGGGATTGTTTGCGAGTTGTTGAAACGCAGCGATGTGGATGTGAACGCCCGATGTAACAGCGGCCAAACACCACTCATCATTGCAAGCGACCTTGGACATTTGGAAATTGCTTGTGAGTTGTTGAAGCTTGATGAGGTGGATGTGAATGCCCAAAATAAGGATGGCCGAACAGCACTTAGGGCTGCAAGTCAAAATGGACATGTTGGAATCGTTTGCGAGTTATTGAAACACAAGGAGTTGGATGCGAATGTTAGAGATGAACACAATATAACAGCACTCAGTAGTGCAACCATTTCTGGCCATGTTGCGATTGTTCGCGAGTTGTTACAACACAAGAAGTTGGATGTGAATATCAGAAGTACAAGCGGTCACACAGCTCTCATTCTTGCATGTATGTACGGACATTTGCGGATTGTTTGCGAGTTGTTAAAACGCACAGATGTGGAAGTAAATGCCCACGATAACAGTGGCAGTACACCACTCATATTTGCATGCCAAAAGGGAGCTTTGGGCATTGTTTGCGAGTTGTTGAAGCACAACGAGGTAAGTGTGAATGCCCAAGAAAAGTATGCCGACACACCACTCGGCATCGCAAGCGGCGAGGGACATGTGGCAATTGTTAGCGCGTTGTTGGAGCACACAGATGTGGCTGTGAATATCAGAGATAAGCGTGGCCGCACTCCACTTATGATTGCATGTGTCGAAGGACGCCTGAGAATCGTTCGCGCGTTGTTGCAACATCATGCGGTGGATGTGAACGCCCAAGATAAGGATGACAAAACACCACTCCTCGTTGCATGCTCAAGGGAAAGAAAGGGAATTGTTCGCTTGTTGTTGCGGCGCAAAGAGGTGAATGTGAATGCCCAGGATAAAGATGGATGTACACCACTCATCAGTGCAACTGAAGATGGCTACTTGGTAATTGTTCGCGCGCTGTTGAAGCACAAGGAGGTGGATGTGAATGCTCACGACAATCGCGGCCGCACACCACTCGCCATTGCAAGCTACAAAAAAAAATTGGACATTGTTTGCGAGGTGCTGAAACGCAAGGAGGTGGATGTGAATGCCCAAGATAATCAAGGCCGCACACCACTCTTCCTTGCATGCTCCATGGAACACAGGTGGAGTGATATGAAGCGTGCTTTACTTATTGTTAGGAAAATGTTGGAAAAAGAGGGGATCGATGTGAATCTCCGCGACAAAAAAGGTCGCACAGCCTTTTACTTGGCGAGTGTTGATGATCGAAGGGAAATTGTTCTCGAGTTGTTGAAGCATTGCGAATTGGATGTGAATGTACAGGGTGCCCATGGCAACACAGTCCTTATGTGGGCGATCCTGAGGGGCCGGTTGGATGTCGTTTTTGAGCTTTTGGAAGACAGCAGCGTGGATGTGAGCGTTCGGAATAAAGCAGGATCGACAGCGTTGGACATTGCTCGCAAATGCGAATTGGTTGAAATCGCAAGCCGTCTTGAGGAGCAGTCCAAATTTAGTCTGCGTCGCGAGTGGGAAGCAAAGGTGCTTTGGCGAGGTGAAGAATTGAACAGTAGAGAAAGAAAGCGGCGTCGTTTATCAGACTGATGACAGGATGAGTTGCCAAAGTAGCCCTTGGCTGATCGTCATTCGTGTATAGGGCTGATGCCTGAGGAGAAAACTGATATGTGATCTCCCATCGTCATTCGTGTATGGTCGTTCGAGTCGTGTCCGGCTGCTGCTGGCTTTCCCGAATTGGTAGTGAGCGATGGCTGGATTTCTTCATCCTGACGGCATGCCCCCTACACGAACTATGTAAAGCATGAACGAGACGTTACAAGGGTTGCCATCAGTTTCTTTTGAAAAACACAACAAACACTCATGAATAATGCACTTGGATTCCTGCCGCAGGCAGACTGGGTTTGTTAGTGGGGCTTGCGATTCTAGATATTTGAATAAAAATATTCAGTTGTGTGAAACAGAGTGTCAATGGACTCTCAAGATCGTTGATCGTCTTCTATTCCGACTTGAGGATTTATAAACTTGGCTCACACTATCGTAATTGATGTCGATAGTCATCGACCTTTCGCGCATTCGACTCAAATCATTCGTCACCTTGGCCGCTTTGTCGGTACTGTGTTGGCAAATTTCACGCATGTGCTCCGCGACCAAATCTTGAAATCTGACTCCTGCCGTGGTACTGCGCGGAGTGAGGTCTGCTGATCTAGCCCTATTTGTTCCAACATGACGGCAACTTGGGTGCGTTTGAGCCCCTTGAGATTCATCATGGTTTGTAGGTCAAGTGCCGATCAGCCGGGCCATTGGTCTCGGAACACAACATTTTATTTGGTTTACCAACAAGCTTGAGCAACGTTTCGATGCGTTTAAACTTATTGGTCACCATTTGGTGTATAAGGCGGGCCCCTAAGGGCAACGTGTTGCAGCTCCAACATTGCCGTCTTGAGATGATAGGCGTCCTGCAAGAGTTGCTGGGTCGCCATCTCAGCAATCCGTTTCAGGCGAATTATTGTAGAGTGGTACACCCAGGAACAAGTCCTCGGACGGAAGGGAAGTGACGAACATATTCCATTTGAATCAGGCGCACATGTCTCCTCGCCTCCCCTGTCGAATGTAGCCCAGTTGATATCAGCCATGGTCTTGAGAACGCCTTGGAGGCGGTGCGTGAGGCCAGAAAGACGCATTTTGCAGCAACGTTGTGGTAATGCTCTTGCTGGGCCGACATATCGATACGAACTTTGAACGCCGGTGTTCGATTGTTATCACGAACCAAGTCTTGGCTATGAGCACAACTTGCTTTTTGAGCTCCAAGGACTTGCGCATACTGTACGGGTTACGAGGAATTGCCTTCCCTATACGGTAATGGCAGTGCCCATAACGTAGTCTACCTTAGATAAGTGACTATACGCGCCGAATGTACGTCCTCAGTTCATCGGCCACCATCATCGTATAAGATCTGAGTCTTGCATAGTGGTAGCACGGATGAGTACATCACTGGATTATGTTCTCTTCACATACTGAAGAATTCCATACAGTACGACGAACGAATTTCAAGATTTCGGTGGAAGGAGGTGTCAAGGTGAAAATGTGTGTGATATGAAGGTCACTTGAAACGATCTGTCATCTCATTCTATACATTTACACTTTCGGTGTTCTCATTTCATCAACCAGGAAAGCCCTGATCTATCCGGCAGCGGTTTCTTTATCCTTCATCTCCCCCTGACCTTTCAGGATTGTCTACTTTGAGGATATTTACTCTATCTCGAACAGAGCGTGATATTTTTCGCCCACAACATCTCTCCCTTGACGTCCCATTGTGACAGGCTGGCTAAAGCGGCACGATGGCAAATTTGAGTTGCTCCAAACAGGAATGTCTGTACAATGCAAGCAAAGATGGTGACTTTGCCAAGGTTCGCGAATTGCTGAACGATGAGGAAGTGAACGTGAATGGCAGAGACGCGGACGGACACACGGCCCTCATGCTGGCGTGCCTGCACGGCTATTTTGGAGTTGTTTGCGAGTTGTTGGAGCACGACGAGGTTGATGTGAATTTCAGAGATGAATTCGTTGAACCAGCACTAATCATTGCATGCGTCAGGAGATGTTGGGCCATTGTTTGGAGGTTGCTCCATCACAAGGGGGTGGATGTGAACGTCCAGAGCAGAAGGGGCCGCACACCACTCTTCATTGCAAGCGACGATGGAGAGGAGACAACTGTTTTCAAGTTGTTGCAGGACAAACAGGTGAATGTGAATATCAGAGATGTGTATGGCGTCACACCACTCATGATTACATGCAAGAAGGGACGTCAGAGAATTGTTTCCGAGTTGTTGCGGCATCATGACGTAGATGTGAACACCCAAGATATGTATGGACAAACAACACTCATGCACGCATGCTTCGGAGGAAGCTTGGACATCGTGCGCAAGTTGCTGCTGAAATCAAGGGAGATGGATGTTAATGCCCAAGATATGTATGGCCAAACACCACTAATTATCGCAAGCTCCAAGATTCGTTGGCCGAATAGATTGGAGTATGATGTACCTCTTGTTCGTTTCTTGTTGAGAGATCCGAGCCTCAAGGTGAATCTCAGAGACAGAAGAGGCCACACAGCCCTTTACTCGGCCGTGAGACAGGATCGATGGGAAATTGTTCTCCAGTTGTCGAATCACACCGAGGTGGATATGAATAGCCAAGGTGCTCACGGCAACACGGCCCTTATCTGGGCGACCCTTAGGGGCCGGTTGGATGTTGTTTGTGAGCTTTTGGAGGACAGTAGGGTGGATGTGAGTGTTCGGAACAAAGCAGGATCGACAGCGTTGGACATTGCTCGCAAATGCGAATTGTTTGAAATCGCAAGCTGTCTTGAGGAGCATTCCAAAGTTTGTCAGCGTCGTGAGTGGGATGCAACGGTGCTTTGGCAAGCTGAGGAGTTGAACA
The DNA here is from genome assembly GCA_022925895.1 of Fragilaria crotonensis. NCBI lineage: Eukaryota > Bacillariophyta > Fragilariophyceae > Fragilariales > Fragilariaceae > Fragilaria > Fragilaria crotonensis. The sequence continues at coordinate 78,141 of JAKSYS010000195.1, read as the reverse complement.
GCAGAGAAAGAAAGCGACGTCGTTTATGAGTCTCTTGACAGATGAATCGCCAAAAGTAGCCCTTGGCTGGTGCCCGAGGAGAAAACTGATGTGTGATGCCCCATCGTCATTCGTATATGGTCGTTTTTCTCGTGTTTGGCTGGTGTCGCTTTTCCCGAATTGGTAGTGAGCGATGGCTGGATTTCTTCATCCTGACGGCATGCCTCCTACACGCAGAATGCAAAGCATCAAATAGATTCGTTCTTCTTCCCCATCTCTATACTCTAGTAGAATGAATGACATACATACATCTATGTCATACGTATCAAGATGTAACGAAGGAATGAACCTAACCTGCGATCCGGATCCTCCGCATCCATGTTGGGATCGGTGGATTGCAAATTGCAAAGGGGCGCTTTGGATGCAATACTCCGAGTACTGCTCTATGACGTCACGACGGTCTTGTGATTTTATATCCGGGTTTCTGAAACCCTTGGATCAATCAACCATCATACATCTATGTTTAGCTATATATGTCTATATGGCATAAATACTTACATACGGCTTTGTCATATATCCTATACGCTATATTAGTATATGATAATCCTTACAATTAGTACATTGGCTATGGGCTGTGAGGTGAAACCGTCCTTTGCCGGACCTTGCGTCAAGATGATTCGAGTCCAAATGAACTTTCGAAGCACAGTGTCTATCGACTATAGCTACTATATTCCCCGACGGAAATTTTTTTAGGACAAAAAAGAGGACAAATTTTGGCTATCACCGCTAACCTCCAATTTCTTAGACTAGGACAAACTGAGGCGTACAAATTGCTCCTGAGTACATTACCTTTCTAAATCTGTCCTACTTTTGAAATACGGTCTTGTTTTGGTGGAGATACGATGCCACAAAGATAGGTGATTTTTTCACGCTCATTTTGTTGTTTGTCCTAGAGGGAAAAACCAGTGGAAGGACAAAATTCATCGAAATTGCCCGTGCAAATTTAATATTCAAAGATTTCACGTACTAAATGCACTTGTTAAACTTGATCATCATCATGATCATGGCTGCTAACTCTGAATTAACCGACAACACCATTTTTGATCATATCAAATAACTCTGTCTTGTTCTCCTTCTGGATATTGCAATAGCCTTTGTTGCAGTCCGGCGTCGAATGGCAGGACGCATCGCACTTTGTCAGCGTCGTCGCTACTTGAATTTCCTGGAATTGACTTCTTCTCCTCTTCTGAGTCACATGATGCCGCATCTTCATCAGAACTTGTTCCTTCAGAGATATCACCAAGGCCGGAACTTGCAGTGGCGACACGACGGCGAGATGGCGGGAGTGTTCGGTTGGTGTGCGCGGACATGCACTGCCTCTTGAGCAGCGGCACAACAGGGGTCAAACAATGAATCAGCTTCGTGGAATAGATCAAAGCAGCTCCGTTCGCTGTACCTTTTCACTTTGCATAGAGGGACATCGCAGGTAGAGCATAACCAGGTTGTTTTCCTGCCATGTCGGCTATGCTTTTGAAAACCTGGTGAATGGTCCAGACGACAACACCAGACACAACTGGATTGCTTTCCAGCAGAACACGGAACATGTACAAGTCTTCGACTTCGTCTTTTTGAAATAAGTTTTGGCCTGGAGAAGAAAGCCTCCCGTTTATTGTAGAGAATCACTTCCTGTACACTTGCTTCTTCATCGTTTGGCATCGCCTCTTCGTCCTCGCTGCTGCTGGCCGTGTAATTCAATTCTGAAGCAACTTCAACTGTTAGATCGTTCGCAAGAAGTTGACAAAACTGACGAAATGAGCATTGACGAGCCCGAATTCTCTGAAAGTCCTTGAATGATTTACATTCATCGCTGGCAAGGAATGCGGCTGCACGGCTTAGATTGAAGGAATGATATGCATTGTACACAGTTGTCATTACCAAACGCATCCAAATTGCAGCAACTGGGCCGAGACGTGAATGCACCGACTTGATGTTTTTTTGAAAGCGACTGTACACATCAATCGGTCCCTTGCCCCTGTTCCATGTTGCAACCACCTCTGGTAGAAGATGCTTCCCTGCTGGAAGAGGGCGCCCTCGCTCATCAATTATGAGGTTGCACATAGCTTGCCACAGGTCAAATGTTGTCTGCACACTATGCTGATCGACAGCATGTGACCCTGTCTCAAACTCCATCTCCGGGACAACTCCTCCATCGACAATCCACCGCAGATGCTGCCGACCCAAATGAGCAATTGCCGACATGTACTGTCCTCGTATCTGACTGCTGATTCGAACACGAACAACACGAATAATTTTTCTCAGTGAAGCCACAACAAAAAAGGCATTATCAAGATTACCTGATGCCATTCCGTGAAGCAATTGGCATCGGTAAGACGTATCTGGGATTGATGATTTGAAACTTATTGGATCCTCCTCCGCATTGATTTCCTGATACTCTCCATACAAAGTTATCAACTCCATCTCCGCTGACAGTGTCGCCTGTGAGCATTTCGACTTCATTTCCACCAGCGCAACAACAGAAGTTGAAGTACCATCAGGCAAAACATCCGCAATTCCTGCTATGGCATCAGGTGAGAAGGCTGCGTTCGTGTCGTCCGCGTTACACATCAGTCCAAATTCGTGAATACTCTCAATTACTGTCCTCCGCTGCCCATCAGGACCCTCCTTTGCACTTTTCTGAGAAACAAACCGAGGAAAGTTAGCAAAGATGAATGGCTCATTCAGAGTTCCTTCGCGACAAGCCCTAGACTTGAATGGAGCCATGAACCATGATTTCATTAGTATCGACAAAATGCTGTTCTGTGCTGCCGGTCTTCTTGAAGGCTCGTCCTGCTGTGACGTCCATGATAAGATTCTATCGATGAGTATCCCTTTTGACCCCGAGACTGGTAGCTTCTTGTTTCGGCAGATCCTCCGAAGATCCGGCAACAGCAATGTATTCAAAGCTTCACGTTCGTAAGATTGGTTGTCTTCTTCTGGCGGCTCAACCAGGTTGTTGTCATTACTTCGCATGCTGAGGATTTGTATCACTGCGTTCATATTCTCATCAAGAAGATCATCGTTCATAGTACTACTAATAAATTTCCAAATACCATATGCACCTGTTCCCGTTATCCGGAACTTTCGCAGTAAGAACCATTCTGGAGTGCGTTGGCTTTCCGTCAACATAATGACGCCTGGTGGTGAAGACGACTGCAGCAGGTATGGGATCACAACATCGTCAACTCGTGTGTACTTAATCGTTGCATTTTTTCCATCACGTGTAATGAGAGTGTATCGCCCAGGCCCTAAGGCTTCATCGGTTGTGTGCATCAACACGACACGCCCCATCCCACTCCTGTGTGCCAAGGCATACTGGGTTTGACATCCTGTTCCTTTGACAGCCCAGTATGCTGCCATGGTACCTTTCTCTTGGATAAGGCGACGCGAAGTACCAGGGCGCTGATCAAACGTAAAAGGAAACGACTTCATTCTCCGAGATGTTCCCACTAGAACAGCTCCTTTGCCATTGCGAACGAGTTGACATCACCTTCAATACCCCCATAACCTCGATCCCAGAAGAAGTTTGTCCTATTGAGACGAATCTGTGATTCGATTGATGCCCTGACAAGGAGAGAAGTAGGATTTTCACGCAGTCAAGCGTGGACTCATTGCGAGATGCAACGTGTCCACCACAGTACAGCGAAGTGCAGTTCGACACAGCTCCATGGTGTACGACCCCAACCCCTTGTTTGGATTGTTAGTGTGAGAATACCTTCAAGGACAACTCTCCTAGAACGGAGACGAAGTAAGTCATCATCCAGTCCGATATCAGTTGTGCCTGGTATGAAGGCAACTTCGGCACAAATTCGTCGTACGAGGGCCATAGCAGTTGCTAATTCCCGATTGTGGGACATGGGGGGCTTCCAGATTCCAGTAGAGGTTGCTGAAGGAATGTGGCGTCGTGAAGTGGTGCCACACACTAGATGTGGAAGTTGTGCCGGTGTGTTGCCCTTCGAATTGAGTGCTTGTAGAATACATCTGTATCTCGCATGGCTCATACCACATGTTGAAGAAGGAAAGTTCGCAACGTTGGCTGGATTAAAGTACATTAAAGGTGACACCTGGATCAATGCAAGAAAAAGAAGGATGATGAGTTCAATGAATGCTGACTGTATAGCACACAGCTGCGACAGCGGCTTTCACTTTGTTCTTACCTTGTAGAATGACAACATCAATTCAACACGAATGAAAGCAATTATGTCCGAACTGGAAACTGGATCGCTTGTCATGTTAGCGTTAATAAAGGTCTTGAGATACCCCAAGAGTTGGGGATCCATGAACGCCTTCAAGAAGTCGCCAGGGGAAACCTTACTCATATCACGATATTGCTTACTGCCAAAGACTTTCCGTTTTATGTTATCAAGCACCGTCGGGACTTCATCACGAGCCTTTTCCAGCAACCGAAGGTCAACACCATCAATGGAAATGGAAACAGCAGGCGCTTTGTTCCCAACAAGATAAGTCCAGCCCTGACTTGATGACGATGATTGGCCAGCACTGCTACTATCACTTTCATCATCATTTCCGCCGTCATCGTTGCTTGCATACGCACTCAAATCAAACAGGGACTCCATCATCTTGTTATCAATATCATCAGTACCTCCAACATAATTTGGATCGTCCTCCTCCATCTCCTGCGGCTCCTCAAGATCGTCCATTGTCATCGATTCATCTGATATAATGCTGACGCGATTGTGGAGTGTCATGGAGGACAAGTCTTGTTACACATTTTTGGTCGTCTGTATCGCCAAAAATTGACCCAACGGCAATGCGATCTAATCGAAATTTTGTTGGAACCAGTGCTCTGACGTTAAATCCGTCATGCAGAGGCATACACAAGACTGCCCCAAAGGTACTGTTGGCACATTCAGTGCGATCCGTGAGGTTCAGCGACTAAGCCGAGCAGATTGAGGTGTGGAGATCAGTGTTAACAAGGTTATCGCCGTGTTAAGTTTCATTAACCCGCGGTTATAAGGTTAGATTTTGTCCTTCCACTCAAACTTGGAAGGACAAAATCTTTTTTTTTAATTTTTTGTTTGTCCTACCCGGTAGGACAAAATTGAGTTTTCCTGTCGGGGGAAGGGCCACCATCTTGAGCTGCCTGGTTGTTCTCGACATCATTTCAGCACCAGGTTCACATCGCCTCCCTTCTTTGGAACACTGACACGCCAAGAAAGTGCTTTTTGCAACAATGACATCTCTGGATTGCTCACCAGCAGAACAGCAGGAAAGGTTCAGGAAGAAGATTAAATCAATCATACGCAGCACACCCGGTCTGACATTTGAGGTTCGCAGTGGTCTGGAGCTATGCATACAGGGGAACGACGTGAATTTCCAGAATTCATGGGGTTTCACATCTCTTCTCATTGCATGTGCCTACGACAATGTGAGAATTGTTCGCGAGTTGTTGAAACACGATGGAGTCAATGTCAACATTCGACACAGCAGTGTCGGCTCCACACCACTCATTATTGCATGTGCCAAGGGAAATTTAGACATTATTCGCGAGCTCTTGAAACACAAGGACTTGGATGTGAATGTGAGAGATGATGACGATGATGGCCGCACACCACTCATCTATGCATGCTTCGAGAGAAAAGTTGACATTGTTTGCGAGTTCTTGAAGCACAAGAGCATTGATGTGAATATCCAAGATGCTTGTGGCCGTACGCCACTCATTGCCGCGTGCATGGAAGGAAGTCTGGAAATTGTTTGCGAGTTGATGAAACGCAAGGAATTGGAACCGAATATAAGCTGCAACTTGGGCCACACACCACTCATAATTGCGTGTGCCAAGGGAAGTTTGGGCATTGTTCGCGAGTTGTTGAAATATAAGGATATTGATGTGAATGCCAAACTTCATGCACACCATTATACTGCATTTATCACTGCATGCGGTTACGGTCACATGGAAGTTGTGTGCGAGTTGTTGAAGCACAAGGGGGGTGGATGTCAATGCCAAAGATGCGTACGGCCGCACACCACTGATAACTTGGAAATTGTTCAAGAGTTGCTGAAACACCGGGACGTGGATGTGAATGCTCAAGATAATAAAGGGCGCACAGCCTTTTACTGGGCCAGTGCAGAGGATCGATGGGATGTTGCTCTTGAGTTGTTGAATCACGGCATAATGGATGTGAATGTTCAAGGTCCTCATGGCAACACAGCTGTGATCTGGGCTTGCCTCAGGGGAAGGCTGGACATGGTTCGCGAACTGTTGAAGGACGCTAGGGTGGACGCGAGTGTTCGGAATAAAGCAGGATCGACAGCATTGGACATTGCTCGCAAATGTGAGGTATTTGAAATTGTAGGCTGTCTTGAGGAACATACCAAGGCTTGTCTGCTTCGCGAGTCGGAAGTAGAGATCCTTTCGAAAGAAATGGAGTTGAACTGCAGAGAAAAGAAGCGGCCTCGTAATCAAACAGATGACAGATAAATTGCCAACAATTGCGGTTTGCTGGCGGGTGAAGCGGTGAGGAATTTCCTTCTTTGAGATGTCTAGTTGGCAATGTTTCTGATCCATAGTCGATTATGCGTCTTTTTTTCAACTCGCACCGCGCAGGTATTCCCTTATGACGTAGACAGGACGGCAAGTGCTTTATCTTTCACCAGCGTTGCAAATGAAAATATAACACGAATGAATAGATGAAAGGACTACGAGCCGCAGTGCCGCAGACTGGACTATCTTGGTTCGGCGATGGCCTCTATATTCTAGATCCATAAACAAAACAAAACGAAACTGTCGGGCACTTTTGATTTTTTCATACTCTGTTGGTGAGCCGTCTATTCTTTGTCTTACGCTTCACGGGGGGTTCGAAAGTCATCTATGCGTGCACTATTGACAAGTCATTCGTTCGTCGCACCATGATCACTGCATCCATTCGTCGTTGCCGAATTCCTAGCCTTCGCACCGCGACCAAATCTTCCAATGTGACTCCTGTCGTGGCACTGCGGAATACGTCCTGCGGGTCCAGTCCAATTTGTTCCAAAATGACGCATTGATGTTCGATGTTGCATTTGAGGCCCTCGTCGAGTTTCAACAAGATACGTCCTTCGAGAGCCGATCTGGCGCGCCAAATATGACTCGGAACACTTGGGGTGAAAGGACTGGAGCGAAGGACGTCGCATTCATTGAACGTAATCTCACTCGACGACACCAGTAACGACGATAGCAACTCCAAACATCCAGAGTTGTAGTCGTAGCACAACCTACCAACCCGACTGTCTTTATAATCGTCAGTGTCTTAGGTGATGTCGTCCTTCGTCCTTCGCGAATATTTGAATTGTAGGACCTTTCCAAATACTCTTCACGATCGCAGGGGGTGCTGGATGTTGTCTACTATGCTATAGGCGAACCGAGAAAATGGTATCGCCCGGACCGGAAGTACGACTCGCGTCGCCATCGTTTCGACGACCGACCAGGTCCTCACTTTTCTGATCGTTCGCCGTCGCATAAATCTTTTGACACCACTGACAGCCATAAAAAGTTTAAATGTTCCCATCTGTTGTGTGTGTGTGTGTGTGTTTGCTGAAGCCTGAGACGCCTGACACCGTAAGAGTCAAGTTGTTGTCTTCGTAGCTCTCTCGCCGTCTTGGCCAATACACGTGGGGAAGAATGAAACATTTTTGGCAAAATGTGCTTAATACTTCAGTTGGATGACAGTACAGTAGTACAAGTACTCGTAGAACAGTCTGTTGGAGGCTACGAACGGTAGCATGTGAATTTGTTCTCAGAAGAATGATTAAATGCATTGAAACCCGAAAAGGAGTCATTATGTCAGAGCTTTTGTTCTTTTGTTTTTCAAAACTAGAAAATGATAAACAGCGGTTCAGTTTCACCAGAGATTCTGATTCCCGCAAGTGCTTCTCAGGAGACGCGCATCCTTCATCTTCTGCTATCGTACTACCAGGTACTATCAGTAGAGAGTCGAGAGTACAAGTACGACTACAGCTTATCATATATATATCCTACTATATTATAAATTAATTGTGTGCGTGCGTGTGTGCGTGCGTGCGTGCGTCTGTTACGGAGTATGACCACTCTGGGGTACTGGATGAAATGAATACTGTCTGAATTTTTTCACTTCGCCGGGGTTGAGTACTGAAAGTAAACAGTAACAGTAAAAGTAGTGGTACGGAGTACGACCAGGTTGGGGGTACTGTACGTCCAGTTTCCTGTAGTAGACACTCCGATCAAATGTGAGGTACCCACTAGTATATATATATAAGAACGTATTACACAGCATCAAGCACACATCGTCGAAAGCACAGGTTCTCTTGATTCTCATCACAACCCGTCATTCGCATACCATTGAGTATAAGACCGTCTAGTACCTATCCCGCCAATAGAGCCATGTCATCCTTGGATTCCTCTGAACAGGAAAGGAGGTTCTGGAACAAGATCAATTCGCTCCGACCACCCAGCTATTCATCCGGTGCTCTTGATGCCCACCGGCAAATTCTACAAGATGCTGATGTGAAGAACTGGGAACCACGTGACCGTAATAGTTGGACATGTCTTTATATTGCAAGTGGACTTGGGGACTTGGAAATGGTTTGCGAGTTATTGCAGAAAAAGGAGGTGATCCAAGTGGTGAATGTCCGCAGCAGTGTAGACGGCTATACAGCACTCATGATGGCTTGCTTGTATGGCCATCTGCCAATCGTTTGCGAGTTAATTAAGCACAAGGAGGTTGATTTGAAGATCGGAGATGTAAGTGGTCACACAGCACTCATCATTGCAACCGAATGTGGACATTTTGGGATTGTTTGCGAATTGTTGAAGCACAGCGATGTGGATGTGAATGCCCGATGTATGCAAGGCCGAACACCACTCATCATTGCAGCCGACCTTGGACATTTGGAAATCGCGTGTGAGTTGTTGACGCGCGAAGAGGTGGATGTGAACGCCCAAGATAAGTATAGCGGAACGGCACTCAGGGCGGCAAGTTGTACTGGACATAAGGAAATCGTTTGCAAGTTATTGAAACACAAGGAGTTGGATGCGAATATTGGAGATGAACACAATATAACAGCACTCAGTAGTGCAATCATTTCTGGCCATGTTGCGATTGTTCGCGAGTTGTTACAACACAAGAAGTTGGATGTGAATATCAGAGATCTACTAAGCAATGACACAGCACTCACAACGGCAAGCAGATTTGGCCATGTGGGGATCGTTTGCGAGTTGTTGAAACACACGAGGGTGGAAGTGAATCTCCAAGATTTTCTTGATAGAACACCGCTCATAATTGCATGCCAAAACGGAGATTTGGGCATGGTTCGCGAGTTGTTGAAACATCAGGAGATAGATGTGAATGCCCAAGACAAGTATGCCGACACACCACTCGGCATTGCAAGCGGCGGTGGGCATTTGGGTATTGTTGGCGCGTTGTTGGAGCACAAAGACGTGGACGTGAATAGCAGAGATAAGCATGGCCGCACTCCACTAATGATTGCATTTGACAAAGGACGTCTGAAAATCGTTCACGCGTTGTTGCAGCATCATGCGGTGGATGTGAACGCCCAAGATAAGGATGACAGAACACCACTCCTCGTTGCATGCTCAAAGGAAAGAAAGGGAATTGTTCGCATGTTGTTGCGGCGCAAAGAGGTGAATGTGAATGCCCGAGATAAAGATGGCTGCACTCCACTCATCAGAGCGAGCGAAAATATGTGTTTCGTAGTTATTCGCGACCTGTTGAAGCACAAGGCGGTGGATACGAATGCCCGCGACAATCGCGGCCGCACATCACTCGCCATTGCAAGCTACACAAAAGAATTGGGTATTGTTCGCGAGTTGCTGAAACGCAAGGAGGTGGATGTAAATGCCCAAGATAATCAAGGCTGCACACCACTCATCCTTGCATGCTCTATGAAACATCGGCGAAGTGAAGTAAAGCGTGATTTACAGATTGTTTGCGAATTGTTAAGGCACGAGGGGATCGATGTGAATCTTGGCGACAAAACAGGTCGCACTGCCTATTACTTGGCCAGTGTAGAGGATCGAAGGGAAGTTGTTCTAGAATTGTTGAAACACGGCGAGTTGGATGTGAATGTTAGAGGTGCTCATGGCAACACAGTCCTTATGTGGGCGACCGTTAGGGGTCGGTTGGATGCGGTTTGTGAGCTATTGGATGACGACAGGGTGGATGTGAGTGTTCGGAATAGAGCAGGATCGACAGCGTTGGACATTGCTCGCAAATGCGAATTGTTTGAAATCGCAAGCCGTCTTGAGGAGCATTTCAAAGTTGTGCTTCGCCGAGATGAGGAGTTGAACAGCAGAGAAAGAAAGCGGCGTCGTTTATGAGACTGCTGACAGATTTGTTGCCGAGGATTGCCGTTGATGATGGTTTTGGGATACATGTTCTGATCGCCATTCTTGTAATGTCCTTCGACTAGCATGGGGTGCCAGTATTTCCTTATTGGTGATGGGCGATGGCTGCCTTGGTCCGACTTAACTGCATGCCCGCTTCACGCACAATGGAAAGATTAAACGAGAAGGCACAAGGATTTCCATTGATATCTTTTGAAAAACACGATTATCACATATGAAAAGAGCAATGGCAAACCAGCCACAGGCTGACTGTGTTCGTGAGAAGGGCTGCTTGCGATTCTAGATAACGTGCTCAATATTGTAGATCATTTTTTATTCCGTGTTAATACGGGATTCGTTGTTCCGTGCTTCTGGGGGGTTCGTACATTTGGCTGACACTGCAGGAATGCTTTGCGAAGGTCATTGACCTTCTGGCGCATTTGATTCAAATCGTTCGTCACCTTGGCGGCTGCGTCGATGTTGTGTTGGCTGACTTCATGCTGTTCGCGACCGAATCTTCCGATATGACTCCCGCAGTAGCTGGGTCCAGCCCATTTTGTTCCAACTTGACGGCTAGTTCGTTTCATTCAAGTCCGTTGACGCGATGTTAGCTTATCTTCAATCGCATGGGTTGCTCCTTCCTTGTGTAGGTTTCAACGTGCATTCTCAGGGTGCCTTGTAAGCACACAAGGTTTCAAGAGGCAACCAAGTTTCAACTGCACCAATATTGTAGTTGTTTATTGCGAATATCGGTTGGGTTCTCGAAGCGCCTGTGCTGCTTGATGTCACTCGACGACACGAGAAGCGACGATATCAACCCCTGCCGACCCGATCGTCACCTTAACGTTTGTGGAAAGCGTAGATTTCAGAAAGATTCAGCGCAACCGGTGCCGAACCACATATTCAATGATCTCGAAGTACCGATAGTCATTTCGGATCGATGCTGGAGTCATCCATACCATCATGACTAGTTGTCACTTGTCGGTGGCGACACCGTCCAATGTTCCCACACTTTCTGGCAGAAATTGTGGTCGATACTGGTGACATGTTGACACCAACAAAAGGATCACGCTTATCCAACAATACTTGCTTTGAATCTTGCGTCTCCGCTAAAGCTTTGAAGCAATCGCAATCCCAAAAAGTATCCATTCCCTTTCCTCGCTTTCGTTCCGAAACAGTCCATTGAGTACGGGATTCTATGGCTCTTTCATGTCCAAATCCTTGCGATTTAAGTTTTGTCGCTACTCCAAGTTCCGATCAGCAGGTGCGAAATTGAATATTTGGTTCAACGCGGCGGGGCACATTGAATATCTAGCTAGGACCGGAGTGGTGCTGGGGCTGCCGGATACCCAAAAGGCATTGACAGTGGAAGGACTGGGGACATTTCTTCAAACTCCATTTTAGAAGATGGTGACAATGATGGAAAGACGTAAGGTGCTGGGAAGGGCCAAGGATCGCCACTGTCTTCCTCGTCTGTGATTATCTCTTACTGCTGCAGTGCTGCAGACTGTGAAGAAGGCCCATATGCATACATGGATCTCTACAGGTGGTGGTAGCTTCGGCATTACTCATGGCTTTGAAAAAAGCTGAAGAAGTCTTGTTCATAGTCCATCACACATGAACGACAAACTAAAAGGTTGTCTTTTCATACGTACACAGTACAATACATGAGATTACGGACTGTGATGTTGTACTCCGTACGTTATGTATGAATGTGTATGGTCGCAGAATGACGAATTACAAGTACTTGTACCATACCGCCAACTCGAATGTGATTCTGATTCCCACATCTGCTTCAGTATTCAGAGTACATTCTACTACACTGAGTATCGGTACTAGTAGACCCTACTGGTACTTGGAACATGGTACAATAGATATGTGAGAATAGATCGATACGCCGCCATTCCATGATCGCATTCCACAAGTTCCGCCTGATAGTAACCACAACCCCCTGTCCTCCCTTGCAAGCGACCATTGAGTATTCGAACGACTCGAAGCTCAAGGGCCAATTGCACAATGTCATCTTTGGATTCCTTCTCTGAAGAGGAAAGGAGGTTCTGGAAGAAGATCACGTCGCTCAACGGTGCCCCTGGTGATTCACACTTCGATTGTCGTTCAGTTCTACAGGAGGCTGACGTGAAGAACTGGGATCCATGTGACCGTACTAGTTGGACATGCCTTTACATTGCAAGCGGACTTGGCGACTTGGAAATGGTTCGCGAGTTGTAACAACACAAGGTGGTGATCAAGGCGGTCAATGACCGCAGCAGTGGACACGGTAGCACAGCACTCATGATGGCGTGCATTCATGACCATGTACCAGTTGTTTGCGAGTTGTTGAAGCACAAGGAGGTTGATTTGAAGATCGGAGATGCAAGAGGCAAAACCGCACTCATCATTGCAAGCGAACTTGGACATTTGGGGATTTTTCGCCAGTTGTTGAAGCTCAGAGAGGTGGATGTGAATGCCCGATGTACGAGAAGCCGAACAGCACTCATCATAGCAGGCAACCTTGGACATTCGGAAGTTGCTTTGAATGCCCAAGATAAGAATGGCCAAACAGCACTCGAGGTTGTAAGTCGTAATGGACATGTGGGAATTGCTTGCGAGTTATTGAAACACAAGGAGTTGGACGTGAATATCAGAGATGCAGCAGGCTTTGCACCACTAACTACAGCAATCATTTCTGGCAATGTGGAGATCGTTCGCGAGTTATTGAAACGTAAAGAGTTGAATGTGAAAATCAGAACTGCACAGAATAGAACGGCACTCACCACGGCATGCAGCTTTCGCCATGTGGGGATTGTTTGTGAGTTATTGAAACACGAGGGGGTGGAAGTGAACGTCCAAGATTGTTATGGTCGTACACCTCTCATTAATGCATGCGAAAATGGAGCTTTGGACATTGTTCGCAAGTTGCTGCAACGCAAGGAGCTCAATGTGAATGCCCAAAACAAGCATGCCGACACGGCACTCCGCATTGCTAGTGGCCGTGGACACGCGGCAATTGTTCGCGCATTGTTGCGCCACAAGTCGGAAAAGGTGGAAATGAATATCAGAGATGTGCAGGGCCGTACGCCACTCCTGATTGCATGTATCAGAGGACATCTGACAATCGTTCGCATGTTGTTGCAGCGCAAAGAGGTGGATTTGAATGCCCAAGATAAGTATGGCTGGACTGCACTCTACAGTGTAAGCGAAGAGGGCTATTTGGGAATTGTTCGCGCACTGTTGAAGCACAAGGCGGTGGATACGAATGCCCGCGACAAGCGCGGCCGCACACCACTCGCCATTGCAAGCTACAACAAGCATTTGGACGTCGTTCGCGAGTTGCTGAAACGCAACGAGGTGGATGTGAATTCCCAAGATAACCGTGGGTGCACACCACTCATCCTTGCGTGCTCCGTGGATCGTGGGCGGAGTGAATTGGAGCGTGGTGTTGTTTGCAAATTGTTGAAACACGAGGGGGTGGATGTAAATCTTAGAGACAAGAAAGGTCGCACAGCCTTTTACGTGGCGAGTTTACATGATCGATGGGAAATTGTTGTCGAGATGTTGAAACACAGCGATGTGGATGTGAATGTACAAGGTGCTCATGGTAACACATCCCTTATGTGGGCAACCCTTAGGGATCGGTTGGATGTGGTTTGTGAGCTTTTGGGTGACGACAGGGTGGATGTGAGCGTCCGGAATAAAGCAGGATCGACAGCTTTGGACATTGCTCGCAAACGCCAATCGTTTGAAATCGTACGCTGTCTTGAGGAATACACCAAGGTTTGTCTGCGTCGCGAGTGGGAAACAAATGTCTTTCGGCAGGATGTGGAATTGAACAGCAGAGAAAGAAAGCGGCGTCGTTTGTCATATTGATGAAAGATCAAATGCCGAAGATTGGCTGGACGATGGAGGAAGGGGTACGGTGATGTTCTATCGTCATTAATGTATATCCGTCGACTCGCATGGGGTGCCAGTATTCCCAAATTGGTGATGAGCGATGGCTGGATTTAACCATCCTGATTTGCATGCCCGCTGCACGCATGATGCGAGTAGTAACGAGATGTTATAACAATTGCCATCAGCTTCTTTTGAAATCACTGCAAACATGCATAAAAGAGCTATATGCGAGTTGTTGAAACACAAGGATGTGAATGTGAACATTCGAGATGATAAACGACGAACTCCTCTCATCGCTGCATGCTCCACGGGATTGGGGCCAAAGGCTGAGATTAGTTTTCTTATTGTTTGCGAATTATTGAAGCACAAGGAGGTGAATGTGAACATCAGAGATGGCGATGGCCGCACAGCACTCATTGCTGCTTGTTACGTGGGATTAATGCAAAGAGCTGAGATGAATTTAAGGATTGTTTCCGAGTTGTTGAAACACAAGGAAGTGAACGTGAACATCAAAGATTGCAGCGGCCGGACTCCGCTCATCGTGTGTGCTCCCCGGGATTTTGGCCAAGATCTGAGATTGATTTCGCTATTTTTGGCGAATTATTGAAGCACAAGGAGTTGGATACGAACATCCAAGATAATTATGGCCACACAGCTCTCATCGCTGCATGCGCCACGGTACGTGGGGGTAGATCAATGCCAAAATCTGAGATCAATTTACGTATTGTGTGCGAGTTGATGACACACAAGGAAGTGGACGTGAACATCAAAGATGATGAAGGCAGCACGCCACTCATCGCTGCATGCTCGGGGGGACTTTCTCCAAGATCTGAGATTGATGTCGCTATCGTTTGTGAATTATTAAAGCACAAGGAGGTGGATCCGAATGTCCAAGATTATGCTGGCCACACAGCTCTCATCGCTGCATGCTCCATGCGACATGGGCCAAGGACTGAGATTAGTTTACATATTGTGTGCGAGTTGCTGAAGCACGAAGAAGTGAATGTGAACATCCGAGATAATGAAGGCCGCACACCCTCATCGCTGGGTGCTCTCCGGGATATAGGCCAAGATCTGAGATTGAATACGCTATTGTTTGTAAATTATTGAAACACAAGGAGGTGGATGCGAACATCAGAGATTTTGAAGGACGCACACCTCTCATCGCTGCATTCTCCACAATACGTGGGCGAAGACCTGAGTTTGATTTGCCAATTGTTTGCGAGTTGTTGAAAGTCGAGAAGATGGACGTGAATATAAGAGACAGAAAAGGTCGCTCAGCCTTTTACCTGGCCACTGTTATAGAGGATCGATGGGACGTCGTTCGCGAGCTGCTGAAACGCGGCGAATTGGATGTGAATGTTCAAGGTCCTCATGGCAACACAGCCCTTATCTGGGCTTGCCTCAGGGGCCGGCTGGATTTAGTTGGTGCGCTTTCGGAGGACGACAGGGTGGATGTGAGTGTTCGGAATAAAGCAGGATCGACAGCGTTGGATATTGCTCGCAAGTGCGAATTGTTTGAAATCGCGAACTGTCTCGAGGAATTCACCAAGGCTTGTCTGTGCCGTAAGTCAGAAGCAAAGATCCTTCGGCAAGGTATGGAATTGAACAGCAGAGACAAGGGCGGCGTCGTTTATCAGACTGATAAAAGATCAATTGCCAAAGATTGCTGCGAATAGTCGGCGAAGGGGTAAAATGATGTCCCATCGTCATTGATGTATAGTGCTTCGACTCGCATCGCATGCCGACAGTCCCGAATCAGTGAGCGATGGCTGGATTTTACTATCCAGACACAACGATTGAGTCGTCTGTCATGGGAAGTAGCAACGAGATGGTATTAGGATTGCCATCAGTTGATGTTGTAGGACAACAAGCACACGTAAACGAAGCAATGGGCTACGTCCCGCGGGCGGAATGTGCTCGTGAGCCGACCTTGGGATTCTTGATCCATGTTCATTCACGATCGGTACTGTGAATCGTATTTGAGTGCGCTCTCAATGTTATTGATCATATTTTACATCGTGTTAATGATTATTGTGTTTGGCGCACAATACCGGAACGCTTTTCGAAAGTTAGCGACTTCTTTTGGCGCATTTCACTGAAATCTTCTGTCACCTTGACGCCGCATCTGCATTGGCGAAGCTACGAGCGCGATCAAAATCGACAGATATGACTTCCATCGTGGTACTGCGGAGTGCGGTTTAAGGGTCCAGCCTTGTTGCTCTCCAACGTTGACGGATTGTTCGTTTCATTCAAGTCACTTAAGATTCATCACGGTTTGTTGGAGTCAAGCCATTGGACTCGGACCACCAACACCTCAATGAGCATTGTGTTTGGTGTACTGAGAAGTTTGAGCAAGGCTTTGATGCCATTGAAGTTCTTGGTTGGTGCACATACCTTCCTATGGTTCCCACACAGTCGCCTGGCCGAACTTGCGGTCGACACCAACAAAAGGATCACGCTCATCCACAAATACTTGATTTCTAGAATTACCTTGCGCTCTCTGGTCGTCGCCCCCAAGTCGTGGTCAAAGTACTGTGCAGGCCCTTCGGTAGCAGTGCAGCCGCTGTTGTTGCTGCCATTATCACATGACGCGAGGTGAAACTATCACAAGGTCCTCAGGTCCAACTCTATCCGCTCGGAAGGTTGTTGCATGTGAGTCCAACATTGAGATTCATCGCGGTTTGTAGGTCGAGGGTCAAATCTGCTGGGCACTTGGACACTGAACATGTCAATGAGCATTGTGTTTGGTGTACCAACGAAGCTTGAGGAAGGTTTCGATGCATTTCAATTTCGTGGTGACCATGGAACGATGGAAGTAGCTGACGAGTCGGCGCGACTACTGGATTTATCCTTCGATCGCATGGGAAGGCGGGGTGCCTTTCACTTATGTGGCAGAGTACGTTGTCTTCAATAAGCATTCTGATATACATTCGAACTCTCCGTCAAGCGACCCAGTTCCTGTATGCATTAGCTCTCCGAGTGTAACTAACTCACAGTTTCACAGTAGTCGCATATCGCACACACATTTCAAACGTTCTCTGCATTTATATATGGTTTCTAGTTGTGAAATAGCAGTATTTCCGGAACCAGTCGGTATGTGGCATTGCAACCTTCAAGCAGAATCTCAAGAACAACCCAATCCTGATGGAACTTAACTTCCTCGCAACTAGGAAAGTACTTGGCGTTTGGGCACTCAGCAAGCGCCTTTCGCCTCACCAGCACTGACGACAAATCCACATAACCTAAGCTCATGGCTACCGGTACGTGCTGGTACATGCGCACTTGTCCGTCGCGAGCATTTCGAAGGTGATGAGTGGCAAAGTCAACTCCTACGATGCTGACTGACTCCTCGTCAAAAACTCCAGTCCTCTCAAAGAAACGAGGACCAAACAAGTTATCTCCATTCGTGGTGACAATCCAATCACAATTGTCATTGTCCACCAAAACATCAATGATTTCTTGGGTTGCCTGATACCCGTAATCCGTCATGCAAGTGTGGTTGAATTCCTTCAAAGTCTGCTCGAAGAAAACATCATGTGATGATTGTTCTCCGTGTTTCCGCTGTTCGTGAGCATGAACCATCCGCGCCACGTAAATGGAATCACTCACGAAGTTGTCAACTTCATTCTGCTTCTGCCCCTCCGTATCGACAATGAACACAAACAGCGACATTCGTCCCGGTTCGACTTTCGATGCCGCTTCTCGTAGGCTCAACAGCAGAGACGTCAAAGCTGTACCATGATTATAGTACGTTCGAACTGCCACACATACTCCAGCTGTGTTGTTATGTTTCTTTTCAGGTATCAGATCCACAAGGTCACTAAACGGTTGGGACACCTTCGTTGTTGCAGCATCGTTCTGCTTAGCTCCATCGTCGACGCTCCTGACCATGAGAGATTCAGATCGAATGAAAGCGAAATGGTAAACAATTGTCATTAGCAGGAATGCAAAGAGCATTACTGACCGACGAGCTGAGATTCGCATGATGACGCTCTAACGCGTAGCGAGTTCAAACACACAAAGTAACAGGTAGTGAAGAGATGCGTCGTGGGGTCGTGGGGTCGTGGGGTCGTGGGGTCGTGGGTGCTCTTGCTGCTTCCTGTTGTGTGCTCCGAAGTATTGTACTGCAATTCCGGGGTGTTCGGATTGAGGCCCGTTCAACGGTCGCAGCATCGGCCGCATCCGCACGCTTCGCACGCCTTTTTTGCGTCTGATTCGCGCATGACGGTTGGAAGGCCTTTGGAAGATTATGCCGCAGAATCGGATTCAGATGTGCACCGGATTCTCGGTTCTCTTCTGCCAAACCAACAAATAAAACCTTACAGTACGCGAGTATTTTAGAACGGTAGCAGTACTTGTACCTGGTACTGCCGCAGTGAATACCAACCAGTTGTCATACTGATGAATGAGCATGAAAGCATGAATAGATGAAGTGTGTACCAGGGTGCAGTACGTGGTATTCTTCAGCTGGGATCTGGGATCGCGAATTCCCGTAATCACAACGACACAAAATCATCGTACGTATGGGTACTGTAGTACCAGAATGATTATGATACTGGTACGAGAGATTCGAGGTACCATTGGGGTTGCGGGAAACACCGATTTTTCAATACGGTTCCCGAAACCCCGAAAAATTCCGGCGTACAGTTCAGTACTGGTATCAGTAGAGAGTACTGGAATACAGAGTATGTTTAAGAGTATAGCAACAATGGATTTACATGCATCCTACTATATTATAAATTAATTGTGTGTGTGCGTGCGTGAGTCCGTCTGTTACGGAGTATGACCACTCTGGGGTACTGGATCAAATGAATACTGTCTCATACTCGGAGCATATATGTCATACATGCATACTGGAGTACTCCGTAAGCGATGTCGGTAAGATTTGCATATACGTAGTTGCGTCAGTGCGTGCGTCTGTTACGGAGTGTGACCACTCTGGGGTACTGCACTACTTGCGTATAGTACTGAACTGTACAAACAGTACACACAACCGTGCACAACCCATACCGTACACGTATTCCAAAAGTCCGACCAATTGGGAGGTACTAGTAACTAGTACCCACTAGTTACGTAGTTACGTATAAAATGAAATAATATATACTTGATTACGTGTGCTGCTTCCTCCAAAAACCCAGTGCAAGTAGTGTACTCTACGCTAGTAGAGAACACCGTTGTCCCGGCTTCGTAACGGCGTCTTTGATCTCGTCCATGGGATAGCTCGTATAGTGTATGATCGTATGATATATGCGTATATGTCATACCTAGGATGAGCATGTAAGAAACGCGAAGACAAAGCCGGCAGCATTTTTAGGGGTTGCGGGAACCGGCTGGAATTGATTCTCTGATGTCACGCTATTGCGTCAGAGAGAACTCGACACGGATTCGAGATGCATATACGAAGTTGTCCGAGTGATCCGAGAAGTTGTCCGAGTGATCCGAGAAGTTGTCCGAGTGATCCGAGCAGTTGTCCGAGAGCGTATCCCTAATGCATTGCGGTACTGAGTACTAGGGTGTGTAGGAGTGTCAGTAGGCGAGTGGTCCATGTAAAAGTTATTTCATGCTCTGAAACGAGTTTCAAAAAGTCAAATCGCTCCGAAAAGTCATTTCAAGAAATGAGTGATCCGGAATTGGGATCACTTCTTTATAATCCCTGTAGACTTATACGAGAAGCTACAAAAAATAGGGTTAAGAAGTGATCCAGTAGGACAACTCAAAAATCCTCAGGACAACTCAAAAATCCTCCGGACAACTCAAAAATCCTCCGGACAACTCGAAAATTCTCTGACAGACGCCATTTTTGTCGAGCTGCGTTTTTCGATAATAGTGCGAAACAACAAATCGATACCAGCTGTTTCCCGCATCCCCTAAAAACGCTGCCGGCTTTGTCCGTCGCGTTTCGTACATGCTCATAGGTATGACACGTATGCATATATCATATATATCATACACGATCATACGCTATACGAGCAGTTCGAATGGAAGCAATCCAAGACGCCGTTACGAAGCCGGGAAACGGTGTTCTCTATTCATAGTGTATTACAGAGTACAATGCTGGGTTTTTGGAGGAATCAGCACACGCAATCAAATATATTATTTCATTTTATACGTAGTTGAATATATATACTGTTGCTATATTCTTATTCATACTCTTTATTTCAGTCTATACTGATACCAGTACTGAACTGTATCACGCCGGAATTTTTCGGGGTTGAGGGAACTGTATTGAAAAATCGGTGTTTCCCGCAACCCCATTGCTCGTGTACCAGCACTATGTATGCATACGAACAAGACGAAGAGTGAACTGCAAATCAAACGTTATGCTGAAGGGAGGAGCGGTGTGGTGTGGTACTGTAAGTCTGTAAGCCGTAGCAACGCATCTCGTACACAGTACACAACCTCCTCCTAATTCCTTCGTCAAGTTATATAAGAAAACCCGGATTCCTGCGGCTGATTTTAGAAAACCCGGATTTCTGCGGCTGAAAAACCTCCCCCCAAACAGCCAGGAGGTTATTCAGCCGCAGCGCTATTTATTTAGCGGCAGAAAATTTTGACTCGTTCGAATAAAAATTGCGGCTGAATTTGCGGCCGATTCTGCGACGGTTGGAACGGGCCTAACAGCCTAACAAGGTCTGAAGAAGTGGCAGCGCGATGAGGCGGTACAGTCCTACAACGGAATCGACCTCGGGAACGGTACAAAATACCGTACAGTGGGAAACAGCAAGCTAGGAATCCAGGAGAATGGGGGAAGACGCCGTACTACGGCAGCAGTTTTGGCCCCGACCTAAAACGACACGATCGTGACGGACCGAATCGGCCAGTCACCCCCAACCACCCGATAACGAAGGGAGATGAAGTTGGAGCCCTGTACCGAAATACAGGCCTCTCACAATTTTACTGAACAAGTGAAATCGTGCAAACCATCATCGCCGCAGCCTAGTGATAACTAAGTTCTAAAATACCACCCGCCCACCCCTCGGGAAACAAAAAACCCGGGGACATGGTGCAAGATTACAGCTGGGGAGCAAGCCCAGCAACGCCAAACAAACAGTCTCAAATAGCAAGTACTCCCGTACACCACAAATTAGCCCAAGACTGAGTGGGGTCGGCCACGGGGTGACAAAACTCAGCAGGGCAAGAACGTAGGCATACTGGTTTCGACGCTGCAGTGGATACACACGTCGCAGGTTCTGATCAGATTTTTCCGAAGAAAAGACACTGTACGGGGACGTATGGTTACCGTGATTCATGGGTGACTATCATATAGTACGGGTCATCAGGGACATCCGGAATTCCTTCTTGACCCTCACTTTACCGAGAGATTTTAGGGCTATCAAATCGAGTCACGTGAACACACGACCGTTAAATTAATGAACGTAGCTAGTTGGAGGCTGGCTGACGTCATGACTGCAAATGGGGGCTTGGCAGGCTCGGAGGTAATTTCTTCTCCTAAATAAGTCCACGATTAGAAAGCTCCTCATGAATAAGTTGATGAGAAGATTTCTTCTCGTAGATAAGTTCACGATTAGATACCTTCTTGTTTTTAAGTAAGACTTCTACAAGAATGTGTATTGATAAGATGAAATCTTCTCCTAAATAAGTTCATAAGAAGATTTCTTCCTACGAATAAGTTCACGAGAAGAATTCTTCTCGTAAATAAGTTCACGAGAAAAAAAAAACCTAAAATCATTTAACGTGCTGCCGCTATCCTCGCTGACTAGAAGACTCGACTCACACGATTGAACAATACTCTGCGAGGGTACCGTCCAATAAAAAGTGTGTCTCAAAAAAGAAAAAGACACTCCAGTCACACGGGAGTGAAGTATGTGCGAATTGACCTGACCCCTTGGATTGCTCTTGATCTAGCTCGGCGCATGCTCTCTCGGAAAATGTTGGCGTTAACTGCGAGCCAGTTGTGATTAACCCAAGTGGGTCGTTGAATATGATCCTGAAGGGTGGGTAGCAACAATTGCTGAACCTGAGGCTCCAATTGTGACCGTTGATCATATATTTCCCCTAGTCTGCGAGTCACTTCTCGACGCTGAGCTTCGGCCTGCGTGCGCTGATCTGCTCCGTGAACATCCTCGTTGCGAGATTTCCAGAGTTCGAACCACCAGTCCCATACAGCCAAAATAAGTTGACGCTGCCAACGAGCTCCAGATCGCCGAGCCAGTGTACCACCGGGTTTAGGTAACACTCGTCGATAATATGCGTCCTGCGCAATACTCCATTCTTTACTAAATCTCCCATTAAATATTTGACGCCACCCAATATCGTTCTGCTGACGAATAATTTCCCGAAGCTCCACGGGATAGAATATCGGCGATACTACTATATCGTCGTCCGTCTGAAACCATTGTTGCAATGCCTCTTGAAGGAGGTGTCGAAGGAGAGGGCTTGTCTGTGCTTGATCGTGAAAGGATTGTAATCGTGTCTGCAATGCAGTGCGCCAATGTGACCGAGCCGCCGCCTGGCATCGAATAATATGATCCCTTGTTTCACTGTCACACGAGCATAATGGGCACGTTCGTTTACCGGAATCCATGCGGTTTCTCATACTATTCGTTGGAAGACAATCATGTACGAGTTTCGAAAGATGGATGCGACGATGAATAGATCGTTTCATGGCCTTGGCATGTGATTCCCAGAAATAAGTTCACGAGAAGATTTCTTCTCGTAAATAAGTTCGCCACGATGCCATGCTGGCTCGCACGCTAGCCAATACTCTTCCGACATAAACATGAACATATACAGCAGTTTCATATTATAATAAAATTTCACATATTATTTACGTACTATATATCTGTGTAACCCTACAACCGAATAAGAAAGAATTCCGGATGTCCCAGGTCGTGGTATGACTGAGTCCCTAATGGCAAGACATTGCAATTCATTGCAATGTTTAGCTCACTCTTTTATCGAGAACGCTTTATCGTTTAATCTCGAAGTTAGTCTACAATGATAAGGGAACGTTGCTACCCGCTTACTTTACATGGTTTATCAGACCCAATAGTAGCCTATGAATGGTGCATTGGTGACGAAATGAGAAGAGTGCATGTGTGATGTTCTGATGGGATCGTAGACGAACAATCACCGACGTACACATGAAAGGTTGAACTGATGTATGTCAGTTTGGCTATGAGGCAATAAGAGAGAGCTGATCACTCACTCCGAGGTAGAGCGTATTCGTCACGCCTGAGACATGCGACAGAAGTGTCGATGGCCCTTGTGGTCGCTATTGCAGCTTACTAATTTCAACGTTGTGTCCACAGACTATCAACGAACCATGGATATCATCGGACCTGCAGCTGACGACGTCAACGTCGATGTGCCTCCTGAGGAGGTACCAGCACTTGAGAACCTGATGGACACTGCATTGCAGTGGATTGGATTTACGAACGCGGCAATGCGTGAGCGGATCCAGCAAGAAGGATTCGGAACCTTTGAAGACCTTATCAGTTTGAACGAGAAGGACATCAGAGATATGAACGAGTCCTACGGTCGTCGTACCATAGCCGATGGGCGATTCATCTTTGGAACTCGCCGAATCAAGTACTAGTACTGGAGTATTCAGTAAAAGCGCAGGTTTCTACCGGTAGTCTTTATGCTCTCTACAAGCATGCATGGTAGCTAGTAGAGGTAGCTTTATACCGGTACTATGACATACACCATATACCAGGGACATGCGGAAATTCTTCTCAATACGGAAAGAATAACCGTCTTTTGCCGTTGACTGTTTTTAAAACCAATGATGGATAACGGCAAAATATTTTTGAGCATACCGAAAATGTCAGACTCGCGCTCGTGAGCTTGGCTTGCGCGTTTCCGAAACCTTCTTATGAACGAAGAATGTTGAAAGGACCATCTTCGCCCGAAGAAGCCTGCTTCCAAATCTTCTTCGTGTGAAGAAACCTTCTTCGTTGGATGTCGTTTTCTACTTAAGTCGTCGAAGAAGGTGTTCACATACAAGTCAGGTCTGGTATATGTTGCACACTGAACCAACGTAGAATGTTTTTGCGTGTGTCACTGCAAAACCTTCTTCGCATGTCTTCTTCGTCCGAAGATGTTTTGCAAATCGTCCTCTTCGCTGGAAGCGTGTTGAAGATTGTTGTCTCTCAGAAAGTTGTTGGGGTGTGACTGGCGAGCTCGATTGGATTCTGGGTACGCAAGATTACCTTCAAGACGTTATTTAATAACGTTGTAATAGCCGTTCTATGCATCCAATAACTCCCGAATTGACTGCTGACAAAGTTTAAGAAGGAATGCCGCATGTCCCAGGTACAGTAGTAGAAACTTTCACACAATCTAAGAGGCGCATAAGCGCATAAGACACACGTTCTTGATAGTCACCAGTCACCACAACCCCTCCTACTAGGCTATCATATCATTGAGTGCTACCGGTTGACCTACTCTGGCAACTAAAGGACCAATAGAGCAATGTCGTCTTCGGATTCCTCCTCGGGACAGAAAACAAGGTTCTGGAACAAGATCAAGTCGCTCGTACATCCACCCGGCTATCCATACTGGGATCGTCTTGAACACCTTCAAATTCGACGGGAGGCTGACGTGAAGAACTGGGATCCATGTGAACGTACTAGTTGGACGTGTCTTTATATTGCAAGCGGACTCGGCGATTTGGAAATGGTTCGCGAGTTGTTACAACACAAGGAGGTGATCAAGGCGGTGAATGGCCGCAGCTGTGTACACGGCATTACAGCACTCATGATGGCATGCTTGTTTGGCCATCTCCCAATCGTTTGCGAGTTGTTGAAGCACAAGGAGGTTAATTTGAATATCAGAGGTGCAAACAATATGACAGCACTCACTGGTGCAATCATCTCTGGCCATGTGGGGATAGTTCGCGAGTTATTGAAACGCAAAGAGTTGGATGTGAAGATCAGAGATGCAAGCGGTGAAACAGGACTCACCATTGCAAGCACGTTTGGCCATGCGGGGATTGTTTCTGAGTGGTTAAATCACGTGGAGGTGGAAGTGAATGTCCAAGACTATGACGGTCGTACACCACTCATCATTGCATGCAAAAATGGAAGTTTGGATATTGTTCGCGAGTTGTTGAGGCGCAAGGAGGTGAATGTAAATGCCCAAGACAAGTATGCCGACACACCACTCCAAATTGCATGCAGGGGTGGACATGCGGGAATCGTTCGCGTGTTGTTGCACCACAAGTCGGAAAAGGTGATGGTGAATATCAGAGATGTGGATGGCCGCACGCCACTCATGATGGCATGCGCCGAAGGACTCGTGAGAATCGTCAACGCATTGTTGCAGCATCGTGAGGTGGATGTGAATGCCCAAGATAAGTACGGCCGTACACCAATCCTCAGTGCAAGTGAAAATGTCCATCTGGGTATTGTTCGCGAGCTGTTGAAACACAAGAAGTTGGATGCGAACGCCCACGACAATCGTGGCCGAACACCACTCGCCATTGCAAGCTACAAAAAACATTTGGACATCGTTTGCGAGTTGCTGAAACGCAACGAGGTAGATGTGAATGCCCAAGATAACCAAGGCCTCACACCACTCATCCTTGCATGCTCCATGGAACACTGGTGGAGTGATATGAAGCGTGCTTTACTTATTGCTAGGGAGTTGTTGAAAAAAGAGGGGATCGATGTGAATCGCCGAGACAAAAAGGGTCGTACAGCCTTTTACTTGGCGAGTGTAGATGATCGAAGGGAAATCGTTCTCGAGTTGTTGGAGCATGGCGAATTGGATGTGAATGTACAAGGTGCTCATGGCAACACAGCCCTAATCTGGGCTACCCTTCGGGGCCGCTTGGATGTGGTTTGTGAGCTATTGGATGACGCCAGGGTGGATGTGAGTGTTCGGAATAAAGCAGGATCGACAGCTTTGGACGTTGCACGCAAATGCGAATTGTTTGAAATTGTACGCCGTCTCGAGGATTATTACAAAGTTTGTCGGCGTTGCGAGTGGAAAGCGAAGGTGCTTCGCCAACCTGAGGAGTTGAACAACAGAGAAAGAAAGCGGCGTCGTCTATCAGACTGATGACAAGATGAATTGCCGAAGTAGCCCTTGCCTGCTGCCTGAGGAGAAAACTGATGTGTGATGTCCCATGGTCATTCGTGTATGGGCGTTTGACTCGTGTCTGGCTGGTGCCGCTTTTCCCGAATTGGTATTGAGCGATGGCTTGATTTCTTCATCCTGATGGCATGCCCCCTTCACGTACTATCCAAAGCATCAACGAGATGTGGCAAGCATTGCCATCAGTTTCTTTGGAAAAACACAACAACATTCATGAATAAAGCACTGGGATACCTGCCGCAGGCAGACTGGGTCTGTAGGCGGAGCTTGCGATTCTAGATACATAAACATTAACTTTCATTAGTGTGAAACATCGTCTCAATGGACTCTGAATATTGTTGATCGTATTCTATTCCGAGTTAAGGATTTATATACTTGGCTCACACTATCGTAATGCTTTTTGGCAGTCATCGACATTTGGCGGCAATATCTCAAATCGTTCGTCCCCTTGGGCGCCACATCTGTACTGCATTGGTAAATTGTATGCATGCGCTCCGTGACCCAATCTTCCAATGTGACTTCTGCTGTGGAAAGGCGTTCAACAGTATGTACAACTGTCGGAGCATTTCTGGTTGTCTTTTGCAAATGGCGCTTGTGCTCCCGACGCGCCTGCGCTGCTGGACAGTCGGCTCGTTCATTGTACGTAATGCCACTCGATGACAGGAGTAGCAATGACGGCAATACCATCATTCAGTGTTGTACTGAACAGCATAAATTCAGTGGTATTCATGGGTAGAGGAGTAACCCATACCATGATAGTATGGATCCCACACACTTCCTGGCAGTAATCGCGGTCGACACTGGTGACACCAACACAAGGATCGATCGCATCCATGAAATGCATCTCCACAAAAACCCGACTCGGCGCCCACAATTCGGTCACTGTTTTGTAAGTGTCATACAGAATTGCATTGCGTTCTTTGGACGTCGCCCCCAAGCCGTAGTCCAAGTACGTTGCAGGCCCTTCGGTAGCAGTACAAACATTGTTGTCGTTGTCATGATCACGTGACGTGACCGGTGAAATAATCGCCAGGCCCAACTCCGTCCGCTCGTAATGGGAGGCGGATCACGAGCAACGCCAAGATTTTGAGGAGGACCACGCGAATGATTCCAGACGCGGAAGAACCAGAACTTGCAAAGGCCTCATCGCATCTCTGTCCTGCCGAAAGTCATATCCTTTATGGAGGCAGCAACAAGCACAAAATCTTCTTAATCGCTATATCAAGAGGAAGACTCGGACGTCGGCGACTCGAACCGTCATTTCGACTAGTTACGAGGATGATGAAGGAGTACTTTTTTCCCCCCAATCGCCGATGTTTCCTTGAAGTACCGGTAGATTACTGCCGAGAGCGTACTTGAAAAAAGGAGACTGCTTGACTCTAAAATGAGGGTCTTTGAAACACCTGGTGTGGAGGCGTGCTTGATGGAGTATTCAAGACTTTGAGCCGACACATGTTGGAAGAGAATGACATTGTTGTGAAGATCCCTGGATATCGGCTCTGTTATGCTCGAAACCACATGGAGTTTGAGCAATTTTTTGGAAGACAAGAGGAACGATGAATCTCGGTTGCAAGTTGGATTCACTATGAACGATCCACTCAAGAAGGAGAGAAAAACAAATGCATTCGGAGAGAGAGGGATCTCATGCTCTATGGTCTGTAGATTTGTAGATCATGGGATCATGGGGAGCAGCCAAGCAAAGCCAAGCCGAAGTCACATGTGTAATGAATACAATAAAATATGCTTTATCGATTCATAAAATGAGGACATCTTTTTCAAATTACGGTGTCAAATCGTCAAATCTAAGCTTCTACCGGTATGTAGCATATCTCCGTGAGGTTACATGATTTTAAAATACGGACATACCAGCATAATGCTACACTCGTAGACTCGTACTAATACTTCGTATTATGATACGTACCACGGGGAAAGATCTTGAAGAAAAGTCTGACTATTTTAAGAGTCCTCTCAGCACTTACAATGAAATTCCCCTTTTGGAAACGTCGTAATTTTCGAGCTTTCGTTTGTTTTGTTGTCGAAAACTCGAAAATAATGACGTTTCACCGGATCCTTCAGATTCGTTATGTACTACTACCGGTAGCTACTACGGTAGTAGTAGTAGATATGGATTTCGGGAAAATACACAAGATACTACACGTTTGGAGCAGTAGCACAGTCTCTTTTTTCACCACACCCCTCCCTTGCTAGTAGCATATCATTGAGTATTTGACCTCCTCTGGCAACTAAAGGGCTTAAAGAACAATGTCGTCTTTGCATTCCTCCTCAGAACAGGAAACAACATTTTGGAACGAGATCAATTTGCTCAATTGCGCACCCAGATGTACATTCTCTGATCATTGTAAACATGAGCAAATTCTAAAGGGGGCTGATGTGAAGAACTGGGATCCACGTGCCCGTACTAGTTGGACATGTCTTTACATTGCAAGCGGACGTGGCGATTTGGAACTGGTTCGCGAGTTGTTACAACACAAGAAGGTGATCGAGATGGTGAACGACCGCAGCAGTGTACACGGTTTCACAGCACTCATGATGGCATGCTTGTATTGCCATCTGCCAATTGTATGCGAGTTGTTAACGCACAAGGAGGTGGATTTGAATATCGGAGATGCAAATGGTCACACAGCACTCATCATTGCATACATGTACGGTCATCTGGGGATTGTTTGCGAGTTGTTGAAACGCAGAGAGGTGAATGTCAATTCCCGATGTCCCAAAGGCAGAACAGCACTCTTTATTGCAGTCGAGCTTGGCCATTCGAGGATTGCTTGTGAGTTGTTAAAACGCACGGAGGTGGAAGTGAATGTCCAAGATCATGAAGGTCGTACACCACTCATCATTGCATGCCAAAACGGAGATTCGGACATTGTTCGCGAGTTGTTGAGGCACAAGGAGGTGAATGTGAATGCCCTAGACAAGAATGCCGACACACCACTCGGCATTGCAAGCGGCAAGGGACATTCGGCAATTGTTTGCGCGTTGTTGGAGCACAAGTCAGAAAAGGTGATAATGAATATCAGAGATGTGGATGGCCGCACACCACTTAACATTGCATGCGACAAAGGACGCCTGCTGATCGTTTGCGCATTGTTGCAGCATCATGAGGTGGATGTGAATGCCCAAGATAAGTTTGGCTGCACACCACTCATCAGAGCAAGTGAAAATGGCCACTTGGGAATTGCTCGCGCGCTGTTGAAACACAAGAAGATTGATACGAATGCCCACGACAACCGGGGCCGCACACCACTCGCCATTGCAAGCTACCAAAAAAATTTGGACATGGTTTGTGAGTTGCTGAAACGCAAGGAGGTGGATGTGAATGCCCAAGACAACCAAGGCTGCACACCACTCATCCTTGCGTGCTCCTTGGAACACTGGTGGAGTGATATGAAGCGTGCTTTACCTGTTGTTTGCGAATTGTTGAAACACAAGGGGATCGATGTGAATCTCCGAGACAAGAAAGGTCGCACAGCCTTTTACATGGTCAGTGTAGAGGATCGATGGGAAATTGTTCTCGAGTTGTTGAAGCATGACGAATCGGATGTGAATGTACAGGGTGCTCATGGCAACACAGTCCTTATGTGGGCTTGCCTCAGGGGCCGGCTGGATTTAGTTTGTGAGCTTTTGGATGACGACAGGGTGGATGTGAGTGTTCGGAATAAGGCAGGGTCGACAGCTTTGGACATTGCTCGCAAATGTGAATTGTTAGAAATTGCGAGCTGTCTTGAGGAACATTCCAAAGTTTGTCAGCGTCGCGAGTGGGAAGTAAAGGTGCTTCGACAAGATGAAGAATTGAAAATCAGAACGAGAAAGCGACGTCGTTTATTGGTCTGTTGACAGATGAATTGCCAAAAGTAGCCCTTCGATGGTGGCCAAGGGGGAAACTCGACTCGTGTCTGGTGCCGGTTTTCCCGGATTGTTAGTGAGCGATGGCTGGATTTCTTCATCCTGGTTGCACGCCCATTTCACGTACTATCCAAAGCATCAACGAGATGTCACAAGGATTGCCATGAGTTTCTTTTGAAGAATACAACGAAAATTCATGAATAAAGAACTGGGATACCTGCCTGCCGCAGACATACTGTGTTTCTAAGCGGGGCTTGCGATTCTAGATACATAAAAATGCCGAAACCAGACCTTGGGCAACATGATTTCCCATTGTCATTCATGGATAGACCTTTGACTCGCACTGTGTGTTTGCATTCACTTACCCGTGGACCTCTGGAAACCTGGCATCAATGGACTGGTGGACTACGAGTCACAGACTGGACTTTGTTCATGAGCTAGGCTCTATTTCAGATCCATATACATGTGCTTTTTATGCTATGCAGTTTTAATCGAACTCTCAATATTGTTTATTTTATGACTTCTTTATGATTCCTATGCTTTAGCGGAACGATTTTCGAAAGTCGTCGACCTTTTGGCGTATTTAGCTCAAATCTTTCGTCCGCTCGGACGCCGCATCGGTTCTGCGTTGACGAATTCTATGCATGTTGTCCGCGATCAAATCGGCAAAAGTGACTCCTGCTGTGGAAAAGCGCACAACAGCAGGTGCAATTGTTTGAGCATTCCGGTTGTCTGTTGCGAATGACGCTTGTACTCCTGATACACCTGAACTGCTTGACAGTCGGCTCATACATTGTACGAAATGTCACTCGATGACACGATTAGCATTCATAGCAATGCCCACATTCACAGTTATACTTGTATAGCACAACCCTGCAAACCTGATCGTCGCTGTAATGTTTGTGGAAAGCGTAGATCCAGACAGAAGCACAGCGACGCGCCCCGAACTGCATATATTCAGTGGTGTTCATAGGTAGAGGAGTGCACCTTCCTATGGTTCCCACACAAGTCCTGGCAGAACATGCGGTCGACACTAGTGACACCAACAAAAGGATCGATTGCATCCACGAAACTGCAATGGATCTTGCGTCTCCACGAAAGCCCGAATCTGCGTCCACGTGTCGGCCACCGTTTTGTAAATGTCATACAGAATTGCATGGCGCTCTTTGGCTGTCGCTCCCAAGTCGTAGTCAAAATATTGTGCACGCCCTTTGGTAGCAGTACAACCAACGTTGTCGCTGGCATTATCATGTTGTGACGAGAGGTAAAACAATCGCAAGGTCCTGAGATCCACCTTCATCCATTCAGAATTGGATTCGCGCAGCAAGAGAGCGTATGCTTTTAGCTGAAAGAACATTTCCTTGGTGATTTGTTGGTTGACCCTTTGCGAGTATTTGAACTGCGGAGCTTCTCCTGTTTTGTAATCGCAGGGGTTCTAAACGTTGTCTAGGTGATCCACAATACCGCGGACGAGAAGTGTATTGTCCCACCCGGAAGCAGCACGACTCGCGTCACGATCTTGACGACGACTCGTTTGACCGGATTTGGACTTGCAATTTGGCGCGGATCTTCTAATTCGACGTAGTTTTGAAGCAATCGCAATCCCGAAAATACCCACTCCCTTTCCTCGCCTTCGTTCAGGAACAGTGCCTTGTAGGATTCATGTTGCTTTTCAATGTCCCATTCCTTGCGATATAAATCTTGTAGCTTCTCCAAGGTCCGATCATCTGGTTCCAAATTGAATATCTGTTTCAATGCGGCGTGACACATTGAATATCTAGCCAGGACCGGAGTGGTGGGCTGTCGGATACCCCAAAGGCGTTGTAGCAAGAAGGACTGGAGACATTCCTTAAACTCCGTTGTAGAAGATGGAGACAATGATTTGGGGTAAGGGATAGACGACGCAAGGTGCTGGTAACGGTACGGATCGCCACTGTCTTCGTCGTCCGTGATTACTGCTGCTGCAGAGGCAGGGCCCATAAATGGATCTCTAGCTATTGCATCACTCACTAAATTTTGAAAGTCTGTCGTCTATACACGACAGCCTCTCATTTATGGACTTGAAAGAATCTGATGAAGTCTTGTTCATTGACAATAACAACGCATACACCCCCTCCAGATTAGTAATCCGTTCAGCACTTTGAAGTTCTGTTCTCGTGCTCATTCCCTGTCTCAATGTGGATGCTTTTATGTTATCTTTGAACAACTCGCAAATTTATGGAAAATCGAAATAGTGAACACGACTTCACTCTCTCTCTCTCTGATTGTTCGCCTTCGCATATCTGTTGACACTTGACACCAAAGACAATGTACGAAGTTACCTGTTCCCTTTTGTCGTATGTTGACGCCTGAGACGCCTTACACCACAAGAGTGATTCGTTGTTCTTCCCCATCTCTCTACTCTGGTAGACTGAATGGCATACATACATCTATGTCATACATACTAAAATGTAACGAAGGAATGAGCCTAACGTGAGATCCGGATCCTCAGCATCCATGTTGGGATCGGTGGATTGCAAATTGCAAACGGGACGAGCTTTGGATGCAATACTCCTATCGTTGTGTTTGTTTAATTGCTGTTTAAAACACCCTGTTTTAAACAGCTGTTTAAAACAACTTTTTTCTTTCAAAAAAACAATTTGTTTAATTGAAATCTAGGTTAGGGTTAAGGTTTTACGGTTATGATGCGGTTTTTTCATCGACAAGGCTCATTGCTCATCACATAACTATACTGTTTATAGGTTGAAACAGCATCAAAATGCAGAACATCAGTTAAGTGATGCATGTCAGACAATTCAATACATTTTGATTCAAGAAGAATGGTGAGACAAAGGATGTTATCAGTGGACACTTATAGGGGATCCATACCATTCAGTTGGTGGGATACCTGCATGCAACAAGGCAGAGTATTGTCAGGCATAAGTGCAATTATAAGTTCATGCTGATTAGTCCTTAGGGCTCCTTTCTGTCTTGGTTATCCTTGTTGTCTTGTTCTCAAGGCTTTGAACCGTATTGATTGGTGGTCTACTCCGAGTACTTGACTACTTGGAGTACTGTAGTACTTACTACTGTGAACTGTTGCTGTTTTAAACAAAGTTGTTTTAAACAGTTTTAAACTGTTTAAAACAAATTCAAAATCTGAATTTGTTTAAAACACAACGATAAATACTCCGCGTACTGCTCTATGACGTCACGAGGGTCTTGAGATTTGATATTCGGGTTTATGAAACCCTTGGATCAATCATCAATCATCAATCATACTATCATATATGGCATATGATACATCTATATGTGTATAACTATATACAGCTTTATTAATATCTCTTGAATATCTGATAATCCTTGTTATCATAGTGCATTGGCTTTGGGCTGTGTGGTGAAACCGTCCTTTGCCGGACCTTGCGTCAAGAGTCAAGATGATTCGAGTCCCAATGAAATGAGCTCAGCACCAACTCATTGTTGTTGTTTCATTCATCAGCAAGTGTCTCTTTCGAAGCACAGTGTCTATCGACTAGCTACTCTATCGATAAATCACAACAAATTAAAGGGCCACCATCTTGGAGCTGCCTGGTTGTTCTCGACATCATTTCAGCACCAGGTTCACATCGCCTCCCTTGCTTTGGAACACTGACACGAAAAGAAAGTGCCTTTTTACTACAATGACATCTCTGCATTGCTCACCAGCAGAACAGCAGGAAAGGTTCAGGAAGAAGATAAAGTCAATCATACGCAGCACACCCGGTCTGACATTTGAGGTTCGCAGTGGTCTGGAGCTGTGCATACAGGGAAACGACGTGAATTTCCAGAATTCATGGGGTTTCACATCTCTTCTCATTGCATGTGCCTACGATCATTTGAGAATTGTTCGCGAGCTCGTGAAACACGATGGAGTCAATGTCAACATTCGCGACAGCAGTGTCGGCTCCACACCACTCATTATTGCATGTGCCAAGGGAAATTTAGACATTATTCGCGAGCTCTTGAAACACAAGGACTTGGATGTGAATGTGAGAGATGATGACGATGATGGCCGCACACCACTCATCTATGCATGCTTCGAAAATAAAGTTGACATTGTTTGCGAGTTTTTGAAACACAAGAGCATTGATGTGAATATCCAAGATGCTTGTGGCCGTACGCCACTCATTGCCGCGTGCATGGAAGGAAGTCTGGAAATTGTTTGCGAGTTGATGAAACGCAAGGAATTGCAACCGAATATAAGCTGCAACTTGGGCCACACACCACTCATAATTGCCTGTGCCAAGGGAAGTTTGGGCATTGTTTGCGAGTTGTTGAAATACAAGGATATTGATGTGAATGCCAAACTTCATGCACACCATTATACTGCACTTATCACTGCATGCGGTTACGGTCACATGGAAGTTGTGTGCGAGTTGTTGAAGCACAAGGGGGTGGATGTCAATGCCAAAGATGCGTACGGCCGCACACCACTCATCGTTGCATGCACCAAGGATAACTTGGAAATTGTTCAAGAGTTGTTGAAACACCGGGACGTTGATGTGAATGCCCAAGATAATAAAGGGCGCACAGCCTTTTACTGGGCCAGTGCAGAGAATCGATGGGATGTTGTTCTTGAGTTGTTGAATCACGGCGTAATGGATGTGAATGTTCAAGGTCCTCATGGAAACACAGCTGTGATCTGGGCTTGCCTGAGGGGAAGGCTGGACATGGTTTGCGAGCTTTTGAAGGATGTTAGGGTTGACGCGAGTGTGAGGAATAAAGCAGGATCGACAGCGTTGGACATTGCTCGCAAATGTGAGGTATTTGAAATTGTTGGCTGTCTTGAGGAGCATAGTACCAACACTTGTCTGCTTCGCGAGTCGGAAGTAGAGATCCTTTCGAAAGGCATGGAGGTGAACTGCAGAGAAACGAAGCGGCCTCGTAATCAAATAGATGACAGATGAATTGCCAACAATTGCGGTTGGGTGGCGGGTGAAGCGGTGAGGGATTTCCTTCTTTGAGATGTCTAGTTGGCAATGTTTCTGATCCATTGTCGATTATGCGTTGTTATGCTTCAACTCGTCCCGCGCAGGTATTCCCGAATGACGTAAACAGGACGGCAAGTGCTTTATTTTTCACCAGCGTTGTAAATGAAAAAACAACAGGAATGAATAGATCAAAGGACTACGAGCCGCACTGCCGCAGACTGGACTAGCTTGGTTCGGCGATGGCCTCTATAATCTAGATCCATAAACAAAACAAAACGAAACTGTCGGGCACTATTGTTTTTTTCATACGTTGCTGGTGAGCAGTACATTCTATGTCTTACACTTTCAAGGGGGGTTCGAAAGTCATCCATGCATCCGTTCTTCGTTGCCGAATTCCTAGCATGCGCACCGCGACCAAATCTTCCAATGTGACTTCTGTCGTGGCACTGCGGAATACGTCCTGCGGGTCCAGTCCAATTTGTTCCAAAATGACGCATTGATGTTCGATGTTGCATTTGAGGCCCTCGTCGAGTTTCAACAAGATACGTCCTTCGAGAGCCGATCTGGCGCGCCAAATATGACTCGGAACACTTGGGGTGAAAGGACTGGAGCGAAGGACGTCGCATTCATTGAATGTAATCTCACTCGAAGACACCAGTAACGACGATAGCAACTCCAAACATCCAGAGTCGAAGTCGTAGCACAACCTACCAACCCGACTGTCTTCCTAATCGTCAGTGTCTTAGGTGATGTCGTCCTTCGTCCGTCGCGAATATCTGAATTGTAGAACCTTTCCAAATACTCTTCATGATCGCAGGGGTCGCTGGATGTTGTGTACTATACTATGTACTATCACTATATAGGCGAACCTAGAAAAATGTATCGCCTGGACCGGAGCACGACTCGCATCACCATCGTTTCGATGACTGACCATGTCCTCACTTTTCTGATCGTTCACCGTCGCATAAATCTGTTGACAACACTGACAGCCATTAAAAGTTTAAATGTTCCCTTCTGTTGTGTGTGTTTGCTGAAGCCTGAGACGCCTGACACCACAAGAGTCATGTTGTTGTCTTTGGTTCTCTCTTGCCGTCTTGGCCACTATACGTGGGGAAGAATGAAACATTTTCTGTGAAATGTTAATACCGGCGGTAGTTCACATGGTTGACAGTACAGTAGCCCTCCTAGAACAGTCCGTTGGAGGCTACGAACGGTAGCATGTGAATTTGTTCTCAGAAGAAAGATTAAGATTAACTGCATTGAAACCCGAAAAAGAGTCATTTATGAGAGCTTTTGTTCTTTTGTTGTTAAAAACTAGAAAATGATAAACAGCGGTTCAGTTTCACCATCAGAGATTCTGATTCCCGCAAGTTCACGAGACGTGCTGCATGTTTCACCTTCTACTAGCATATGTTACTAGAATATGAGTAGAGAGTAAACGTACCACTAGAACATTTTTTTTACATCAAGCACCGCTAACACGTCGCATGCACAGGTTGTCTTGATTCTCATCACAACCCGTCATTCGCATACCATTGAGTATAAGACCGTCCAGTACCCAACCCGCCAATAGCACAATGTCATCTTTGGATTTCTCTGTACAGGAAAGGAGATTCTGGAACAAGATCAATTCGCTCGAATGCGAACCCAGCTATTCATACACTGCTCTTGATGCCCACCGGCAAATTCTACAAGAGAGTGATGTAAAGAAGTGGGAACCGCGTGACCGTACTAGTTGGACATGTCTTTATATTGCAAGTGGACTTGGCGACTTGGAAATGGTTCGCGAGTTGTTGCAACACAAGAAGGTGATGGAGGTGAATGGCCGCAGTCGCATGCACCGTTGCACAGCACTCATGATGGCATGCTTGTATGACCATTTGCCAGTTGTTTGCGAGTTGTTGAAGCATAAGGAGGTTGATTTGAATATCGGAGATGTAAGAGGTCGCACAGCGCTCATCATTGCAATCGAATGCGGACATTTTGGGATTGCTTGCGAGTTGTTGAAACGCAGCGATGTGGATGTGAATGCCCGATGTATGAAAGGCCGAACACCACTTATCATTGCAGCCGACCTTGGACATTTGGAAATCGCGTCTGAGTTGTTGACGCGCGAAGAGGTGGATGTGAACGCCCAAGATGAGTATGGCCGAACAGCACTCAGGGCTACAAGTCATAATGGACATGTTGGAATGGTTTGTGAGTTATTGAAACACAAGGAGTTGGACGTGAATATGAGAAATAAACACAATTCAACAGCACTCAGTACTGCAACCATTTCTGGCCATGTTGGGATTGTTCGCGAGTTGTTACAACACGAGAAGTTGGATGTGAATATCAGAGGTGCAAGCGGTAACACAGCACTCATTCTTGCATGCAAGTTTGGCCATGTTGGGATTGTTTGCGAGTTGCTGAAACACACGGAGGTGGCAGTAAACGCCGACAATAGCAGTGGCAGTTCACCACTCATGATTGCATGCCAAAAGGGAGATTTGGACATTGTTCGCAAGTTGTTGCAGCGCAAGGAGCTCGATGTGAATGCCCAAAACAAGTATGCCGACACGGCACTCCGCATTGCTAGTGGCCGGGGACACGCGGCGATTGTTGGCACGTTGTTGCAGCGCAAAGATATGGATGTGAATATCAGAGATAGGCACGGCCGCACACCACTTATGATTGCATGTGTCGAAGGACGCCTGAGAATCGTTCGCGCGTTGTTGCAGCATCATGCGGTGGATGTGAACGCCCAAGATAAGGATGACAGAACACCACTCCTCGTTGCATGCTCTAGGGAAAGAAAGGGAATTGTTCGCTTGTTGTTGGGGCGCCAAGAGGTGAATGTGAATGCCCAAGATAAAGAAGGCTGTACACCACTCATCAGTGCAAGTGAAAATGGCTACTTGGTAATTGTTCGCGCGCTGTTGAAGCACAAGGAGGTGGATGTGAATGCTCACGACAATCGCGGCCGCACACCACTCGCCATTGCAAGCTACAAAAAAGAATTGGACATTGTTTGCGACTTGCTGAAACGCAAGGAGGTGGATGTGAATGCCCAAGATATTCAAGGCTGCACACCACTCATCCTTGCATGCTCTATGAAACATTGGCGAAGTGAAATAAAGCGTGATTCACTCATTGTTTGCGAATTGTTGAAACACAAGGGGGTCGATGTGAATCTCCAAGACAGGAAAGGTCGCACAGCCTTTTACTTGGCCAGTGCAGAGGATCGATGGGAAATTGTTCTCGAGTTGTTGAAGCATGACAAGTTGGATGTGAATGCACGAGGTGCTCATGGCAACACAGCCCTTATGTGGGCCACCTTTAGGGATCGTTTGGATGTGGTTTGTGAGCTTTTGGACGACGACAGGGTGGATGTGAGTGTTCGAAATAGAGCAGGATCGACGGCGTTGGATATTGCTCGCAAATGCGGATTGTTTGATATCGCAAGCCGTCTTGAGGAACATTCCAAAGTTTGTCAGCGTTGCGAGTGGGAAGCAAATGTCTT
The DNA here is from genome assembly GCA_022925895.1 of Fragilaria crotonensis. Taxonomy (NCBI): domain Eukaryota; phylum Bacillariophyta; class Fragilariophyceae; order Fragilariales; family Fragilariaceae; genus Fragilaria; species Fragilaria crotonensis. The sequence continues at coordinate 39,512 of JAKSYS010000195.1, read as the reverse complement.
TCGGCAAGATGAGGAATTGAACAGTAGAGAAAGAAAGCGGCGTCGTTTATGAGACTGCTGACAGATTTGTTGCCGAGGATTGCCGTTGATGATGGTTAAGGGATACAGTGATGCTCCGATCGCCATTCTTGTCATGTCATTCGACTCGCATGGGTGCCAGTATTTCCTAATTGGTGATGAGTGATAGCTGGCTTGGTCCGACTTAACTGCATGCCCGCTTCACGCAGAATGGATGAAATGATTCAACGTGAAGGCACAAGGATTTCCATTGATATCTTTTGAAAAGCACGACTATCACATATGAAAAGAGCAATGGCAAACCAGCCGCAGGCTGACTGCGTTCGTGAGCAGGGCTGAAGAGCAATGGCAAACCAGCCGCAGGCTGACTGCGTTCGTGAGCAGGGCTGCTTGCGATTCTAGATAATGCGATCTAAAAACTGTTGATCTTTTTTTATTCCGTGCTTATAGGGGATTCGTACATTTGGCTGACACTACAGGAATGCTTTTCGAAGGTCATTGACCTTCTGGAGCATTTGATTCAAATCGTTCGTCACCTTGGCGGCTGCGTCGGTGTTGCGTTGGCTGACTTCTTGCATGCTCTCCGCGACCAACAAATCTTCCGATGTGACTCCCGCAGTAGCTGGGTCCAGCCCATTCGTTTCATCCAAGTCCGTTGACGCGATGTTATGCTTACTTTCAATCGCATGGGTTGCATCTTCGTTCTGTAGGTCTCAACGTGCATTCTGAGGGTGCCTTGTAAGCACACAAGGTTTCAAGAGGCAACCAAGTTTCAACTGCCCTACAGCGTGCAACAGCATTTGCTACTACTTGTGCATATTGTAGTTATTTATTGCGAATGTCGGTTGGGTTCTCGACGCGCCTGCTCTACTTGATGTCACTCGACGACACGGGAAGCGACGATATCAACCCCTGCCGACCCGATCGTCACCTCAACGTTTGTGGAAAGCGTAGATTTCAGACAGAACCAGAGCAACCGGTGCCGAACCGCATATTCAATGATCTCGAAGTACCGATAATCATTTCGGATCGATTCTGGAGTCATCCATACCATCATGATTAGTTGTCACTTGTCGGTCGCGACACCGTCCAATGTTCCCACACTTTCTGGCAGAAATTGCTCGACACTGGTGACACGGTCTTTCATGTCCAAAATCCTTGCGATTAAAATTTTGTCGCTACTCCAGGGTGCTATCAGCAGGTGCGAAATTGAATATTTGTTTCAACGCGGCGTGACACATTGAACATCTTGCCAGGACCGGAGTGGTGCTGGGGCTGTCGGATACCCAAAAGGTATTGACAGTGTAAAGACTGGGGACATTTCTTCAAACTCCATTATAGAAGATGGAGACATCGATGTATGGGGTCTCAGATGGAAAGACATAAGGTGCTGGGTAGGGGCAAGGATCGCCACTGTCTTCCTCGTCTGCGAGTATCTCCTACTGCTGCAGTGCTGCAGACTGGGAAGAAAGCCCATATGCATACATGGATCTCTACAGGTGGTTCTGGTAGCTTCGGCATTCCTCAGACCAAAAGGGGTGTCTTCCGTACACAGTGTATATGTGATTCGGGAGATGAACCTGCAGTATGATGTTTGACGTACCAGTACCGTGGCAGAATAAAGAATTACCGCCAACTCGAATATGATTCTGATTCCCACATCTGCTTCAGTATTCACTGTACGACAGTATCATACAAAATAAATGTAAGACAGTCACCATTCTACTACACTGATGGCAACATATGATACTGGTGGTAGTAGACCCTACCGGCAGTAGGAACATGGTAAAATATATATATATATCTGAATAGATCGATAATAATACGCCGCCATTCCATGATCGCATTCCACTACTCTAGAGTTCCGCCTGATAGTAACGACAACCCCCGTCCTCCTTTGCAAACGACCATTGAGGATTCGAACGAGTCGAAGCTCAAGGGCCAATAGCACAATGGTGTCATCTTTGGATTCCTCCTCTGAACAGGAAAGGAGGTTCTGGAAGAAGATCAGGTCGCTCTACGGTGCACCCGGTGATTCACACTGTTGAATAATATTACTGTCGGAATGACCGGACATAGTGAGAGGACGAACGGAGACGAAACGGATACCGGATGGAGAACCGTGGAGTCTAAACAAGACATTAAGGAGAAACGGAAGCTGTCACGATTGAGTGCCGGCAAGACTGAGAACGTATCACGTGTGAACGAAAAGGTCAATTGTAAACGGACCAGCTTGGGAAACGAGTGATAGTCTCATTCTAATTTAATTTTCCGATTTACAAGCGATTTAATCTCCCAGTGTCGACTACAGTACTGTACCGTTGTCTGATTGGCACGTAGGTACTGCGAGTTGATATTGTGGTTTCAACAAAATTAAATTAGAAAACTCAAGTCCTAATCATGGCAGAGGCCAAGGAAAGGACCGAGCGAAACAATGATGCAGGACAGAAGGACAAGGAAGAAGGTGAAGCCAAGAAGAGAGGCTACAACTTCAACAAGGGTCATCGTGTCGCATCGAAGAAGTTTGAAGGAAAATGTGACGAGCTGAACGGAGCTATCTTTGATTGTTCTGAATCGAAAATGGCCGACACGTTCGTCAGAACCAAGAAGGAGTTATCCGCTTATTGCGGTAGGACTTTCAAGCATGGCGGCGACATTCGCCTCGCTATCGACACTCGAAGCACCAACGTTTTTTACCAGATGACCTACCGCCAACGGCAACTGCTGGTCAGCAGAAGCTGTGGGGAGACGCAGTCACAATGGTCGGAAAGCAGATGGCAGGCTTCAACGAAAACGTCAAGAAGTTATACGCCCTCGTATGGGGCCAATGCACCGACATGATGCAGCAGAAGCTGGAATCGAGCACTGGCTGGGACGAGATCTGGCGAAGCGGCGACGGCTTGAAACTGCTCATCCTAATCAAGAACATTGCATACGCGTTCCAAAGCCAGAACTATCCAGGAAGGGCCATTCATGAAGCAAAGAAGCGATACTTCAACTTGATGCAAAGCGGGAGCACTACTCTGAAGGAGCATCTCACCGTTTTCAACAATCTCGTTGATGTGCTCGAACATACTGGCGGCAACATCGATGATGACATCGGAATGGAACGATACGTCCTAAACGGGAGAGACAAGGCCACAATGACCCCTGCAGAGCTCGGTACCTTGAAGGCCGAAATCAGAGACAGGATCCTGGAGTTGCGTTCATGTTGACATGCGACCGTGCTCGTTTCGGCAAGTACATCGAAGGGATCAACAACGATTATAACGAGGGTAACGCTCGCTATCCCAGCAGCAGGGCCGATGCGTTTCATCGCTCTCCAACTACCAGAACAATCCTCGACTTGGACAGCGCGAGGTGGGAGGTGAAGGGAGATTGCTTTCGTAAACGCCGACAACGAGAAAGGGGACAAAAAGGCCAAACCCAGAAGTAAAGAACACATTACGTGTCACCGCTGCAAGAAGAAAGGACACTACGCAAACGAGTGCGATGGTGAACGTGTGGCGGAGGGTGATGAGAAGAAGCCAGCAGCTGAACCAGTCAAGAAACAGTCAGGAACGACGCTACTTACGAGTGGCATGTACGACATCGACTTCCTTGATGACCAAGATGAGGTCGCCAACTATGCCTTCGTTAACGTCGGCGCTGCCGGTTCCGACCACGGGGTTGTCATGCAAATCGAGCACGACGGCAGGCTTCCGCGAGACTGGATCCTCCTTGATAACCAGTCTACAGTTGATGTGTTTTGCAACAAAAGCTGCTATCGAACATTCGCGAGCATTCAAACTCGATGGACATTCACTGCAACGCAGGCATTGCCAGTACTAAATTGATCGGCGAGCTCCGTGGGTACGGAACTGTATGGTACAACCCTACAGGCATTGCGAACATATTGTCTCTCGCGAAGGCGAAGGAACGTGGGTACCGCGTGACATTTGATACCGAGGAAGGAAATGCCTTTCACCTAACCAAGCATGACGGCACGGTGCGTGTTTTCAAGCAATCCCCGAAGGGGCTGTATTACATCGATACCAAGGAGCAGGACCATGAAGACACAGGACACTATGACGTGAACCTGATCAATACGGTAGGATAACCGTACAGTACCCGAACGCGACTACTCGAAGGCGGTACTGGCCCGAAAGGTACAAAAATTATTGGAAGACCAAGCACTAAGACATTCCTGGGCATTGTGGACAAGAACCTGTTCCAAAATTGTCCTGTCAAGCGTGAGGACATTATTGCAGCGGAGCGTATATTTGGCCCAGAGGTCGGATCGCTCATGGGCAAAACAGTCCGAAAGACGCCAAAAGCAGTGCAGGCTACTTACACCAATATACCAGCTACCATAATGTCTCGGTACCGGAAGGTAACTCTGGCCGGTGATATCATGTTCGTAAACAAGCTTCCATTTTTCGTTACGATTTCGAGGAATATCCGGTTTTCAACATCTGAGTTTCTAACCAACCGAAAATCCGACACAATCTTTAAGGCCATCACACATGTGCACCAGACGTATGCAAAACGTGGGTTTCACATTGAGGTGATATTGATGGACGGCGAATTCGACAAGGACGGTCTCGTCGGTGACGTTGCGGAGCTGGGAATCAGCATTAATTGTGTGGCCGCCGAGGAACATGTGCCTGAAATAGAGCGCCACATCCGGACCATCAAAGAAAGATCCAGGAGTGTGGTCGGCATGCTGCCGTTCAAACAGTTGCCCGCAAGGATCGTCATCGAGCTCATACACTACGTCGTGTTCTGGCTCAACAGTTTCCCTGTCCAAAGAGGCATTTCCGATGTGTTGAGCCCTCGAGCTCGTGGTGGGGTCGACGATTGACTACGCCACTCATTGCAAGATCGAGTTCGGCGCCTACGTCCAGACCCATGAACCCCACGATAACTCTATGCTACCGCGTACGACGGGTGCCATTGCGCTCCGCCCAACGGGTAACGCACAAGGGGACACTATTTCTACAGCCTTACAACTGGTAAGCGCTTGCACCGCACACAATGGACGGAGCTCCCAATCCCGCAGACGTTATTGATCGAGTGCACAAACTATCGCGTCGCGATCTCGAATTAACTCCCCTTGAGTTTTCCGATCGGGCAGGAGTGCTAATCCCCGATGATGACGACGATGCGAATGAGGATGACGATGATGATGATAATGATTTCGATCCGAACGACGACCCAGCTAATGACGACGACGATGATGATGACTGGATCGACGGTCAGATCGCAGGAGTGGATGATGAGATTGTTGAAGAGAACGTTGAAGAGAACGCTGAAGACATCCCGGGTGTCGCGATAGAAGAGGATGCAAACGACGAAGACATCCCGGATGTCGCGATAGAAGAGGCTGGTGAAGCCGGTGAAGAAGAAGCGAACGAGGTCGCGAGAAACGCCCACGACGAAGCTAACGAAGAAACAAACGAAGACGCGAACGAAGAAGCGAACGAAGTCGCGAGAGACGACGAAGCTAACGAAGAAGCAAACGAAGAAGCGAACGATGTAGCGAACGAAGTCGCGAGAGACGCGAACGAAGAAGCAAACGAAGTTGCGAGAGACGCGAACGAGGACGCGAACGAAGTCGCGAGAGAGGGCGAGATCGCTCCAGTCGCGCCAACAATACAAGTCGAGGCTGCGCGACCTGCAATGCAAGTTGACGAACTCATGGACGTGCGATACGGAAGAAGACTGGGGAAATATAATCTTCGGGCCCGCAAGCCGCGGGATTATGGCCACCTACACGCTACGCTCGAGTCCATCGCCATGACACAGCACAGCGTCCGAAAAGGGCTCCGAATTTTCGGCGAGGCCGGCGTTGACGCCGTGCTTAAAGAACTAACGCAACTGTATGACCGTGAGGTCATAAGGCCAAGGGGCAAGGACGAGATGACCGATGAAGAGCGCGAGGCGGCACTACAATACCTGATGTTTTTGAAGCAGAAACGAGATGGCACGGTAAAAGGAAGAGGCTGTGCGGACGGCAGAAAACAGCGACCATACACAACCAAGGAAGAGGCGAGTTCACCAACAGTCGCAACTGAGTCCGTCATGCTATCGTGCACAATTGACGCCAAAGAAGAAAGAGATGTGGGGGTGGTTGACCTCCCAGCTGCATTCATGCAGGTCGGGATGAAAGGTGAAAGAACAGTCCACATGAAATTGGAAGGGAAGATGGCAGAGCTCATGGTCCGAATTGATCCCAAAATGTATCGGAAGTACATTCAGATGGAAAACGGGCGAATGGTACTCTATGTGGAACTGGAGAAGGCGCTGTACGGCACGCTGACTGGCGCATTTCTGTTTTGGAAAAAGCTAAGCAAGCAACTAATCAAATGGGGATTTGTTCTGAACCCATATGACAGCTGTGTCGCCAACAAAATTGTCAATGGTAAACAGTGTACCATTTTGTGGCATGTGGATGACCTTAAAATCTCCCATGTTGACCCGAAGGTCGTTGATGACGTGATCGAGCTGCTGAAGTCTGAATTTGGAAAGGAGGCCCCGCTCACGATCTCAAGAGGAAAGGTGCACGAATACCTTGGAATGACGATCGACTTCAGCGTGAAGGGCAAGGTTAAGTTCACGATGATCGACTACATCGAGAACATGATAACGGAATTGCCGGCCGACATGTCAGGAACAGTCAGGTCACCGGCATCATCGCATCTATTCGATGTGAATGATGATGCAGAAAAGCTGAACACCGAGTTGTCCGATTTTTTCCATCACAACGTGGCCAAGCTTCTGTTTCTATGCAAGCGCGCACGGCCGGACATACAGACAGCAGTGGCATTTCTATGTACTCGCGTAAAAAGAACCGGACGTCGACGACTACAAAAAATTGGGCAGGACTATGATGTACCTGCGAGGCACGGTTAAAATGCCCTTGACTTTGGAGGCTGACGAATGTAACATCGTTAAGTGGTGGGTTGACGCTTCGTTTGCGGTGCACCCTGATATGCGAAGTCATACAGGTGGCGTGATGATGCTTGGCAAGGGGGCAATCTACGGCACTTCCACTCGCCAAAAGATTAATACGAAAAGTTCAACTGAGGCCGAACTGGTTGGGGTAAACGACATTCTTCCACAAGCCTTATGGACCCGATATTTCTTGGAGGCCCAGGGATACGCAGTTAACGAATCCATTGTCTATCAGGACAATAAAAGTACGATCCTACTGGCCGAAAACGGGAAGGCGTCAAGTGGAAAGCGAACTCGACATATCAACATCCGTTATTTCTTTATCAAGGATCGAGTGGCCTCTGGAGAGGTCAAAATTGAGCATTGTCCTACCAACGAAATGGTTGGTGACTTCTTTACGAAACCTTTGCAAGGGATGCAATTTATGAAGTTCCGTGACGAGATCATGAACGTCAATCCTACGACCTACGATGATGGATCGCAGGATTGCAGGAGTGTGTTGAATAATATTACTGTCGGAATGACCGGACATAGTGAGAGGACGAACGGAGACGAAACGGATACCGGATGGAGAACCGTGGAGTCTAAACAAGACATTAAGGAGAAACGGAAGCTGTCACGATTGAGTGCCGGCAAGACTGAGAACGTATCACGTGTGAACGAAAAGGTCAATTGTAAACGGACCAGCTTGGGAAACGAGTGATAGTCTCATTCTAATTTAATTTTCCGATTTACAAGCGATTTAATCTCCCAGTGTCGACTACAGTACTGTACCGTTGTCTGATTGGCACGTAGGTACTGCGAGTTGATATTGTGGTTTCTACACACACTTCGATTGTCGTGCAACTCTACAGGAGGCTGACGTAAAGAACTGGAATCCATGTGACCTTAGTAGTTGGACATGCCTTTACATTGCAAGCGGACTTGGCGACTTGGAAATGGTTCGCGAGTTGTTACAACACAAGGTGTTGATCAAGGCGGTCAATGACCGCAGCAGTGGACACGGTAGCACAGCACTCATGATGGCGTGCATTATGACCATGTACCAGTTGTTTGCGAGTTGTTGAAGCACAAGGAGGTTGATTTGAAGATCGGAGATGCAAGAGGCAAAACAGCACTCATTATTGCAAGCGACCTTGGACATTTGGGGATTGTTCGCCAGTTGTTGAAGCTCAGAGAGGTGGATGTGAATGCCCGATGTACGAGAAGCCGAACAGCACTCATCATAGCAGGCAACCTTGGACATTTGGAAGTTGCTTTGAATGCCCAAGATAAGAATGGCCAAACAGCACTCGAGGTTGTAAGTCGTAATGGACATGTGGGAATTGCTTGCGAGTTATTGAAACACAAGGAGTTGGACGTGAATATCAGAGATGCAGCAGGCTTTGCACCACTAACTACAGCAATCATTTCTGGCAATGTGGAGATCGTTCGCGAGTTATTGAAACGTAAAGAGTTGAATGTGAAAATCAGAACTGCACAGAATAGAACGGCACTCACCACGGCATGCAGCTTTCGCCATGTGGGGATTGTTTGTGAGTTATTGAAACACGAGGGGGTGGAAGTGAACGTCCAAGATTGTTATGGTCGTACACCTCTCATTAATGCATGCGAAAATGGAGCTTTGGACATTGTTCGCAAGTTGCTGCAACGCAAGGAGCTCAATGTGAATGCCCAAAACAAGCATGCCGACACGGCACTCCGCATTGCTAGTGGCCGTGGACACGCGGCAATTGTTCGCGCATTGTTGCGCCACAAGTCGGAAAAGGTGAAAATGAATATCAGAGATGTGCAGGGCCGTACGCCACTCCTGATTGCATGTATCAATGGACATCTGACAATCGTTCGCATGTTGTTGCAGCGCAAAGAGGTGGATTTGAATGCCCAAGATAAGTATGGCTGGACTGCACTCTACAGTGTAAGCGAAGAGGGCTATTTGGGAATTGTTCGCGCACTGTTGAAGCACAAGGCGGTGGATACGAATGCCCGCGACAAGCGCGGCCGCACACCACTCGCCATTGCAAGCTACAACAAGCATTTGGACGTCGTTCGCGAGTTGCTGAAACGCAAGGAGGTGGATGTGAATTCCCAAGATAACCGTGGGTGCACACCACTCATCCTTGCGTGCTCCGTGGATCGTGGGCGGAGTGAATTGGAGCGTGGTGTTGTTTGCAAATTGTTGAAACACGAGGGGGTGGATGTAAATCTTAGAGACAAGAAAGGTCGCACAGCCTTTTACGTGGCGAGTTTACATGATCGATGGGAAATTGTTGTCGAGATGTTGAAACACAGCGATGTGGATGTGAATGTACAAGGTGCTCATGGTAACACATCCCTTATGTGGGCAACCCTTAGGGATCGGTTGGATGTGGTTTGTGAGCTTTTGGGTGACGACAGGGTGGATGTGAGCGTCCGGAATAAAGCAGGATCGACAGCTTTGGACATTGCTCGCAAACGCCAATCGTTTGAAATCGTACGCTGTCTTGAGGAATACACCAAGGTTTGTCTGCGTCGCGAGTGGGAAACAAATGTCTTTCGGCAGGATGTGGAATTGAACAGCAGAGAAAGAAAGCGGCGTCGTTTGTCATATTGATGAAAGATCAAATGCCGAAGATTGGCTGGACGATGGAGGAAGGGGTACGGTGATGTTCTATCGTCATTAATGTATATCCGTCGACTCGCATGGGGTGCCAGTATTCCCAAATTGGTGATGAGCGATGGCTGGATTTAACCATCCTGATTTGCATGCCCGCTGCACGCATGATGCGAGTAGTAACGAGATGTTATAACAATTGCCATCAGCTTCTTTTGAAATCACTGCAAACATGCATAAAAAGAGCTATATGCGAGTTCTTGAAACACAAGGATGTGAATGTGAACATTCGAGATGATAAACGACGAACTCCTCTCATCGCTGCATGCTCCACGGGATTGGGGCCGAAGGCTGAGATTAGTTTTCTTATTGTTTGCGAATTATTGAAGCACAAGGAGGTGAATGTGAACATCAGAGATGGCGATGGCCGCACAGCACTCATTGCTGCATGTTACGTGGGATTAATGCAAAGAGCTGAGATGAATTTAAGGATTGTTTCCGAGTTGTTGAAACACAAGGAAGTGAACGTGAACATCAAAGATTGCAGCGGCCGGACTCCGCTCATCGTTGTGTGCTCCCCGGGATTTTGGCCAAGATCTGAGATTGATTTCGCTATTTTTGGCGAATTATTGAAGCACAAGGAGTTGGATACGAACATCCAAGATAATTATGGCCACACAGCTCTCATCGCTGCATGCGCCACGGTACGTGGGGGTAGATCAATGCCAAAATCTGAGATCAATTTACGTATTGTGTGCGAGTTGATGACACACAAGGAAGTGGACGTGAACATCAAAGATGATGAAGGCAGCACGCCACTCATCGCTGCATGCTCGGGGGGGACTTTCTCCAAGATCTGAGATTGATGTCGCTATCGTTTGTGAATTATTAAAGCACAAGGAGGTGGATCCGAATGTCCAAGATTATGCTGGCCACACAGCTCTCATCGCTGCATGCTCCATGCGACATGGGCCAAGGACTGAGATTAGTTTACATATTGTGTGCGAGTTGCTGAAGCACGAAGAAGTGAATGTGAACATCCGAGATAATGAAGGCCGCACACCCCTCATCGCTGGGTGCTCTCCGGGATATAGGCCAAGATCTGAGATTGAATACGCTATTGTTTGTAAATTATTGAAACACAAGGAGGTGGATGCGAACATCAGAGATTTTGAAGGACGCACACCTCTCATCGCTGCATTCTCCACAATACGTGGGCGAAGACCTGAGTTTGATTTGCCAATTGTTTGCGAGTTGTTGAAAGTCGAGAAGATGGACGTGAATATAAGAGACAGAAAAGGTCGCTCAGCCTTTTACCTGGCCACTGTTATAGAGGATCGATGGGACGTCGTTCGCGAGCTGCTGAAACGCGGCGAATTGGATGTGAATGTTCAAGGTCCTCATGGCAACACAGCCCTTATCTGGGCTTGCCTCAGGGGCCGGCTGGATTTAGTTGGTGCGCTTTCGGAGGACGACAGGGTGGATGTGAGTGTTCGGAATAAAGCAGGATCGACAGCGTTGGATATTGCTCGCAAGTGCGAATTGTTTGAAATCGCGAACTGTCTCGAGGAATTCACCAAGGCTTGTCTGTGCCGTAAGTCAGAAGCAAAGATCCTTCGGCAAGGTATGGAATTGAACAGCAGAGACAAGGGCGGCGTCGTTTATCAGACTGATAAAAGATCAATTGCCAAAGATTGCTGCGAATAGTCGGCGAAGGGGTAAAATGATGTCCCATCGTCATTGATGTATAGTGCTTCGACTCGCATCGCATGCCGACAGTCCCGAATCAGTGAGCGATGGCTGGATTTTACTATCCAGACACAACGATTGAGTCGTCTGTCATGGGAAGTAGCAACGAGATGGTATTAGGATTGCCATCAGTTGATGTTGTAGGACAACAAGCACACGTAAACGAAGCAATGGGCTACGTCCCGCGGGCGGAATGTGCTCGTGAGCCGACCTTGGGATTCTTGATCCATGTTCATTCACGATCGGTACTGTGAATCGTATTTGAGTGCGCTCTCAATGTTATTGATCATATTTTACATCGTGTTAATGATTATTGTGTTTGGCGCACAATACCGGAACGCTTTTCGAAAGTTAGCGACTTCTTTTGGCGCATTTCACTGAAATCTTCTGTCACCTTGGACGCCGCATCTGCATTGGCGAAGCTACGAGCGCGATCAAAATCGACAGATATGACTTCCATCGTGGTACTGCGGAGTGCGGTTTAAGGGTCCAGCCTTGTTGCTCTCCAACGTTGACGGATTGTTCGTTTCATTCAAGTCACTTAAGATTCATCACGGTTTGTTGGACGAGAGTCAAGCCATTGGACTCGGACCACCAACACCTCAATGAGCATTGTGTTTGGTGTACTGAGAAGTTTGAGCAAGGCTTTGATGCCATTGAAGTTCTTGGTTGGTGCACATAGCTGGGGCGACGGTAGTAGCCGCGCGCCGGACGAGTTGCCACGATGAGGTAGCCCCATGAATGATGTGTCACTTGTCGGTCGCGACACCTTCCTATGGTTCCCACACAGTCGCCTGGCCGAACTTGCGGTCGACACCAACAAAAGGATCACGCTCATCCACAAATACTTGATTTCTAGAATTACCTTGCGCTCTCTGGTCGTCGCCCCCAAGTCGTGGTCAAAGTATTGTGCAGGCCCTTCGGTAGCAGTGCAGCCGCTGTTGTTGCTGCCATTATCACATGACGCGAGGTGAAACTATCACAAGGTCCTCAGGTCCAACTCTATCCGCTCGGAAGGTTGTTGCATGTGAGTCCAACATTGAGATTCATCGCGGTTTGTAGGTCGAGGGTCAAATCTGCTGGGCACTTGGACACAGAACATGTCAATGAGCATTGTGTTTGGTGTACCAACGAAGCTTGAGGAAGGTTTCGATGCATTTCAATTTCGTGGTGACCATGGAACGATGGAAGTAGCTGACGAGTCGGCGCGACTACTGGATTTATCCTTCGATCGCATGGGAAGGCGGGGTGCCTTTCACTTATGTGGCAGAGTACGTTGTCTTCAATAAGCATTCTGATATACATTCGAACTCTCCGTCAAGCGACCCAGTTCCTGTATGCATTAGCTCTCCGAGTGTAACTAACTCACAGTTTCACAGTAGTCGCATATCGCACATTTCAAACGTTCTCTGCATTTATATATGGTTTCTAGTTGTGAAGCAGCAGTATTTCCGGAACCAGTCGGTATGTGGCATTGCAATCTTCAAGCAGCATCTCAAGAACAACCCAATCCTGATAGAACTTAACTTCCTCGCAACTAGGAAAGAACTTGGCGTTTGGGCACTCAGCAAGCGCCTTTCGCCTCACCAGCACTGACGACAAATCCACATTACCTAAGCTCATGGCTACCGGTATGTGCTGGTACATGCGCATTTGTCCGTCGCGAGCTTCTCGAAGGTGATGAGTGGCAAAGTCAACTCCTACGATGCTGACTGACTCCTCGTCAAAAACTCCAGTCCTCTCAAAGAAACGAGGACCAAACAAGTTATCTCCATTCGTGGTGACAATCCAATCACAATTGTCATTGTCCACCAAAACATCAATGATTTCTTGGGTTGCCTGATACCCGTAATCCGTCATGCAAGTGTGGTTGAATTCCTTCAAAGTCTGCTCGAAGAAAACATCATGTGATGCCTGTTCTCCACGCGTCTGCTGTTCTCGAGCATGTACCATCCGCGCCACGTAGATGGAATCACTCACAAAGTTGGCATGTTGCTTCTGTTTCTGCCCCTCCGTATCTACAATGAACACAAACAGCGACATTCGTCCCGGTGGCACTTTCGATGCCGCTTCTCGTAGGCTCAACAGCAGAGTCGTCAAAGCTGTACTGTGCTCAAAGTACGTTCGAACTGCCACACAGACTCCAACTGTGTCGTTGTGCTTCTTTTCAAATTTCATATTCACAAGGTCACTAAACGGTTGGGACACCTTCGCTGTTGCAGCATCGTTCTGCTTAGCTTTATCGTCGAAGCTGCTGATCATGAGAGATTCAGATCGAATGAAAGCGACATGGTAAACAATTGTCATTAGCAGGAATGCAAAGAGCATTACTGACCGACGAGCTGAGATTCGCATGATGACGCTCTAACGCGTAGCGAGTTCAAACACACAAATCAACAGGTAGTGAAGAGATGCGTCGTGGGTCGTGGGTCGTGGGTGCTCTTCTGCTGCTTCCTGTTGTGTGTTCCGAAGTACTCGAGTATTGTACAAGTACAATACATACTGCAATTCCGGGGTGTTCGGATCAATTCTGATCAGATTTTTCCGAAGAAAAAGACACACTGTACGGGGACGTATGGTTACCGTGATTCATGGGTGACTAGCATAGTACTCCAGGACGGGTCATCAGGGACATCCGGAATTCCTTCTTGACCCTCACTTTACCGAGAGATATTAGGGCTATCAAATCGAGTCACGTGAACACACGACCGTTAAATTCATGAACGTAGCTAGTTGGAGGCTGGCTGACGTCATGACTGCAAATGGGGGCTTGGCAGGCTCGGAGGTAATTTCTTCTCCTAAATAAGTCCACGATTAGAAAGCTCCTCATGAATAAGTTGATGAGAAGATTTCTTCTCGTAGATAAGTTCACGATTAGATACCTTCTCGTTTATAAGTTAGACTTCTACAAGAATGTTTATTGATAAGATGAAATCTTCTCCTAGATAAGTTCATAAGAAGATTTCTTCCTACGAATAAGTTCACGAGAAGAATTCTTCTCGTAAATAAGTTCGCCACGATGCCATGCTGGCTCGCACGCTAGCCAATACTCTTCCGACATAAACATGAACATATACAGCAGTTTTATATTATAATAAAATTTCACTTACTATTATTTACGTATATATCTGTGTAACCCTACAACCGAATAAGAAAGAATTCCGGATGTCCCAGGTCGTGGTATGACTGAGTCCCTAATGGCAAGACATTGCAATTCATTGCAATGTTTAGCTCACTCTTTTATCGAGAACGCTTTATCGTTTAATCTCGAAGTTAGTCTACAATGATAAGGGAACGTTGTTACCCGCTTACTTTACACGGTTTATCAGACCCAATAGCCTATGAATGGTGCATTGGTGACGAAATGAGAAGAGTGCATGTGTGATGTTCTGATGGGATCGTAGACGAAACAATCACCGACGTACACATGAAAGGTTGAACTGATGTATGTCAGTTTGGCTATGAGGCAATAAGAGAGAGCTGATCACTCACTCCGAGGTAGAGCGTATTCGTCACGCCTGAGACATGCGACAGAAGTGTCGATGGCCCTTGTGGTCGCTATTGCAGCTTACTAATTTCAACGTTGTGTCCACAGACTATCAACAAACCATGGATATCATCGGACCTGCAGCTGACGACGTCAACGTCGATGTGCCTCCTGAGGAGGTACCAGCACTTGAGAACCTGATGGACACTGCATTGCAGTGGATTGGATTTACGACCGCGGCAATGCGTGAGCGGATCCAGCAAGAAGGATTCGGAACCTTTGAAGACCTGCTTATCAGTTTGAACGAGAAGGACATCAGAGATATGAACGAGTCCTACGGTCGTTGTACCATAGCCGATGGGCGATTCATCTTTGGAACTCGCCGAATCAAGTACTAGTACTGGAGTATTCAGTAAAAGCGCAGGTTTCTACCAGTAGTCTTTATGCTCTCTACAAGTATGCATGGTAGCTAGTAGAGGTAGCTTTATACCGGTACTATGACATATACCACATACCATATACCAGGTACAGTAGTAGAAACTTTCACAATCTAAAGGCGCATCAGCGGGATGCGTGCAAGCACTTTCCCGCCTCAGCGGCTGCTATGCTAATGGTCCCTGCTGTAGTAGTATGCTACAGTGATCAGGGTATGGTGGTAACGACCATCTTACTATGGGAGCCTTAAGCTCCTACCCGGAGTGCGGTAGCGCTGTCGCGGGCAGTGCTAACCATGTACTCTGGTTGTGGGCGGGCGGGCTTAAAGCAACTATCTGCTATCGGTTGGTGCCACCGTCTCGCGATGCCTGGCTGGATGCAGGTTCCGCGAGCGTCGGTGGGTTCTTGAAGTCGTGTCGGTTGAACCGAAGCTTCGACGTACAATGAGACCTGTGCATTACGTTCCGTTCAGAGGTCAGAATCTTTGGTGCTCCCACGTATGTAGCATTTTCCGTATCCACGTAGACTTCTGTTGGCCGACTTGCGTTATTCGGGTGCTGTGGTCCGTCTGCGTGCGTGTGTGATGATGAGGGACCGTCTGCTCCGCTGCCGCTGACGGCGGGATGCGTGCAAGCACTTTCCCGCCTCAGCGGCTGCTATGCTAATGGTCCCTGCTGTAGTAGTATGCTACAGTGATCAGGGTATGGTGGTAACGACCATCTTACTATGGGAGCCTTAAGCTCCTACCCGGAGTGCGGTAGCGCTGTCGCGGGCAGTGCTAACCATGTACTCTGGCCCATATGGGCCACAAAGGTGGAGGGCGGGAGGCCGAAGGCGGGTGGGAGAAAAAGAGGACTGGTCACGGGGGAGTGAGGCGAAAGGTACCACCGTGAAGCATCGCGGCGGAGAGGCCAGTCATCACCGGCTGCGCCTGTACGTGGAGGTACCTGTACATCTCGTCCGACCGCCACCGACCGACCAAGCGAATGCGATCACTGTCGACCCCGGCGCACAGCAGCGCCATGGCGCCGCCCGCACGGGTGGAGCGAACGGAGACGTCGGGAAGGGTGTATGCGGGGTCGGGATGAAGAATGAGTGCAGCTCGAATGCGGGATGTGAGGGAAGTGGCGGTGACGAAGTGAAAGGGCGCGTCCGGCCGAGGGCGGAAGGCATTAAGGGTGGTGTCGGGCGCGGCGCCGCAGGCGCGCAGTGCGATCACACGTGAGGCAAGAGCGAGGACAGGGCAGAGGTGGGGGTGCCCGGAGCGCCCATGCCCGATGGTTTCATTGCGAACACCATTTTTTTGTTGCGTGAACGTCAGAGCGACAAAGGTAGAGGCAAGGAGGTCCGCGTCAGGGCAGGTGGCGTGGGCGAGGGCGCGCGAGCCAATCCAGAATTGGACGTCGCACAGGCGGAAAAGGGCTGGCCGGGGAAGGCCGAGGTACTCGCCAGGGCGGAGCAGGAAAAAGAAGCCGAAAACGAGGCATTGCGCCGCCGCACAGTGGGGTGGCTTTCGGCGTGGGCTGTGGCCCAGACTTGGGCGACAACGCCAAGCGGAAGGGGTTTGACCCGTGATGGCGGGGCGTCGTCGTGTTTCCATGCCTGAAACAAAGCGGTGAGGCGAAAGTCCAGCGCACCGTGGGAGTTTAGACGAGGGTCCACGGCCCCCATGCGGGCATACGTCTGACCCAGCGCGCGTATGGCGTCTTCCACCGTCCGAGTCCGGACGGGGTGACGGCCGGGAGCGAGGGTGCCATTGTGGTAGCGGTGGGCAAAGAGTTGGAGAAGAGGAACTGGGTCGGGTCCAAGT
Organism: Fragilaria crotonensis; assembly: GCA_022925895.1. Taxonomy (NCBI): domain Eukaryota; phylum Bacillariophyta; class Fragilariophyceae; order Fragilariales; family Fragilariaceae; genus Fragilaria; species Fragilaria crotonensis. The sequence goes on along the minus strand of JAKSYS010000195.1, from coordinate 22,484 downwards.
TGGAAGGGATTGATGCCCAGGCTGGTACAGAAGGCCTGCCAGAGGGTCCAAGCGGTTGTGGCGGAGGCATGCCGTTGGGTGGAGACGCGGCGCGAGAACGCGGCTTGGACAGCGAACCAATCAGTGATGCACTGATCGCGGGCGTGAGCGTCTGCATTCGCCAGGACTGTACCTGAGGGTAACGGGTGTTAAAGAAGGTGAGTAAAGCGGCATCGTCCAAGTCCCAGCGACGGCTGGCGTCGTCGGCCATGACATTGACCGGGCCGGGTATATAATGTGTGCGGACCACGTAGCGATAGGCGCGTTGGTGGAGGGCCGCGAAACGCAACAGGTGGGCACGCGCGGCAGCGGAGGTGGAGGACCCTTGTTGTCCATGACACCGCCGCGCGATTGTCAGCGTTGACCCAGATCGTGCGTTCGGCAACGTCGCGTGCGTGTGCGACAATGGCGCGATGGGCGATGATACCAACTCCAGGTCAGAGATGGAGAGATGGCCGGTGGGGTTGGCGGCCGTGATGAGGGCAGAGGCAACATGTGGCGGGAAACGGTGGCGCCAGAGAATTGGCGCTGCGTGGGGGTCAAGGTTGTCAAACCAGACCCCACCCATGCCCTGTTGGCACGCGTCGGATGCGCCGATGTCGGAGGGATAAGTGGGCACCAGTTCCTGGAGTCGTGTGGGGCGCAGGGCGAGGTCGTCCACCAGCCGTCGGAAATCATCTGCTAGCGCGTGCAGGTGAGGGGTTATGCGTATGCGGCGCTGGTCGGCGTGCCGCAGCGCGTCTTGGAGCAGGGAAAAGAGGCCGCGGGCACCAGGAAGAGCAGGAGCCATGGAGCGAAGCTCGCCGAGCAACTGGTGCCATTGTTTGACAGGGAGACGACGACGGGAGGTGATATCCAATCCAAGATAGCATGTAGCCGTGTGAGACGGTGGGGAGGGAGGGACAGTGTCATGGCGCTGGTGTCGATATCCCAACCGAGGATGCGTTTGTCGGTGGCCCAATGGGCGTCGCCTTGCTGCATCTTCTTGATAGAGGCCGGTTCCTTGCGATGCGGGGATCATCGGGCGTGAGCCGGAGGACTTTGTCAATGGAGGCCAAGGTTGCCCGCAGGACCTGGCGACGTTGCGACGCCGTTTGGGCCATCAACAAAAAGTCGTCTACATAGACATCCACCTGGGCGATGGGTGCACGACCATCGGCATGCAGTGTTGTGGAGGTGCACTGGCGAGGGGCACCTTGGTGCCGTGTGGGGGACAACACTGTTGGCGGCGGCGTGGCAGCTACCGCTTCCAGGCGATGTTCTTGACGTAGGTGTGGGTCGTCACGCTGACGGAGCATAGCGTTGGCGAGATCGCACGCTGTTTCGGTCACCACTGTAAAGTACGGTGGTGACTCTGCCCATCCCATCGGTAGAGCGAGTGGGAAAGCCACCAGTGCACGTGTATTTGCTCTGGTGGGGAGAGCCACACCAAGTTTGGGAATGTCGGAGAGTTGTATCCATACTCTGTAAAACCCATCTGCGATGTCAATCTTGGCAAGATAGACGGGGCCATAGCGTTGGTCGGCGTGAACGATAGTGCTGAGGAGGCGTTGCAATGCCTTGCCAAATTGCATGGCTTCACGTGGTGCAAGAGTGTTTCGCTGTTCACACCGGAGTACGAGTAGTCGACGATCAGGCGTGGGCGCCGGTCTCGCTGCGGTACTACACCCAATGGTGAGACTCGAAGGTTTGGTAACTCCCTCACGGCCTCGTAGGGAAGCACGACCCAGTATCCTTGTTTGCAAAAATCCAACATTTCCGCCGCTACAAATGGTCGTTCCCCCTGCGAGGACTTATGGGGTCCCCGCGACATGGCCTCGGAGATGCGGTGATGGTCCCATGGTGGTGTCGTCAGAGTGACGCTTGCGCCACGGACACTCAAATGGTGAAGAAGGCGTGACGCGCGGTGTGCCAAAGTGTCTACTTTATGTGGTATGTTGGACTTGCCCCGTTGGGCCCGAATAAACTGTGCCCAGCTACCCTCACGTTGTACCTGCGCCGCGTAATAATCAGCTAACTTACCCAATTCGAGTTCCGCTCGTGTTTCGTCCTGTTGCGTGTCTTCCGATATACGATCCGCTCGTCTTTTGGTACGACGTCTTGCCGCGTGTTGGTGTTCGGCCTCCATTGGCCATGGAGGTGCCTGTGAGTGCCAGGGTGGTGCAGTGCCAGCGACGGCTGCGTCTGCGCCATCCTGGCGTCCCCGTCAGGTCCCTGTGTTAGCGGGTGCCACGAGGTGTTCGCGAACGTAGGCCAGTAAGCGCGTGCGCTCACCAGGCGACGCAAATGGCGCATGTGTGGCGCGTCTACCACAGTTGGCAAAACAGGCCCCCTTCGTCCACCACGCGACGCAGAATTCATTGCCTGAGTCGTTGTTTGCTGGGCGGTGCGTGCGCAGCACATTACGAATGCCGCCGGGCCTCATTGTGAGGGACGTGAAGTCGGCGTCCGGGCGCGGGTTCTCTTCTCTGGCCACTGGTGTGCGTGAAGTGTCTCCGGTGACGGACGACACTACCGAGTGAGTGGACCCTGTGGTAGGGGTGGCAATGGTGTTGCCACTTCCTGCAATTGAGCCCTGATTCCGGGCGACTCCCGTCTGCACCGAGGGTGTGAGGTACTCGTCTGGAATAGCGACCCAGTTCGTCGAGAGGTGGAACGTGCCCCTCTTCAGGTCTTGGAGCAGTGAGGCGAAGGAGGGGAGTGGGATGCCGTTGACCCCGTCGGCAACATTGGTTCCGACTTGTTGCAAATACTCATACACACTTAATTGCACCGTGCGTAAGATGCGTGAGAAGTATGTATTGGCTATCTGCGGTGTGCCCGCCACTAGCGCAAACCGCTCGGTCACAAAGGGAGCCATGTTCTGGAGACTTGATGCGAGTCCCCACATGGCCTCCACAAATGGATGAGGTGGGCCTACCCCTTGAAATAGCCCCTGGCATAGGACTGCATACCGGAGTAAGGTGATGCACACCTCCGAGATGTCCCGAGGGAACTTGATTCTCTCCTTTTCGCGAATTTCGCGGTAGTCCGACAAGCTTGCACTCTGTTCACCTTGCGACAGCTGGTTTGCAATACTTGCTGCTGCTACCGCCTGGTAGTGGCTGGTACTCCCAGCGTACGACACCAGAAAGGGCTGACATCCTGATGTCAGGTCGTCGGCCCCATGACCCTCAAACTGCAGCCCGCTAACCATCTGCTTGAGGGTTGCCGTGATTACCGGGTTGTAAATCTCGGTGGACAGGCCTCTCGCCATGCATACTCTTTGTAGTTCTTGCGACAGCACAATATGCTGCTCGCTCTTCGAGCAGTTGGCTAGGCGTATCCAAACCGGGGCCACATCCTCTGGCCGATTCACGTTGCCGTAACGTAGGAGTGTGAGGTACGTTTCCTTATAGGCATCCACAATTGTCTTCGACTCTCGTGCTGCCATCCTCTGGCCCCCTACGTCTGTAGGGGCTCCGCCCTCCGTGGTCGCGTCACGCCGATCGGTCAGAGCTCGCAGCGCTCCCAGCAAAGTGGCAGTGGCACCTGGAAGCGCCCCTTCGGCGGTCGCGCCGATTCCTGGAAGGTCGCGGTGCACTTTTGCAGTGACGTACTGATGCACCTCCGGTGGCAGATGTACGGGGGCGAAAAGGTGGTGCACGCTCGGTAGTGTATTCTGGGCTCCCTCGCCTCCGCGAGCCGTGCAGGCAGCACGGAGCCAGACGAGCACATCATGACAGCCAACGGTAGCGTTATCGGCCTGATGGCACCTACCAATTCCTGGTAGGCTTGCTTAGCCTTGATCCTCCGGCGGTGCACTAACAGCGCCGCGTAGCGTCCCGGCACGAGTTGTATGTGTCGTGGACGTATCAACTCGGTTTCGGCGTCTTCTTCGTTGTACGGACCCAGCGCCACTTGAGGGTCTGCCCATGTGGGCAGCAGAGTCTCCATGGCCTCCACGGTGGGTACACGTATCGCCGTGTTTACCAAGTGGAAGGCAGTGTTCGGACATTCAACAACCGGGTATTGGTGGGGGAGTATGTCCCCTACTAGGCCTAGAACCCGGTCGTTGTACCCCGAAGGGTCATCACCGGGAATGTCCAGGTACCGCAGGAGGCGATGTAGGATGACTACTTCCGGCGTTCCGTCGGGGCCGGTAGTAAGGGCCAGGAACGCCATGGGCTGCCTGTCGCTCAAGGCTACAGCCTGGTCTCTCAGTACTGCCGGTGTTGGCACAGCTCCCAACCCGGCATCTGTAAACCGATAGCTAGCTAGATAAGCCGCGGTTCGGTCCAGAGGCGGACTGTTGGTGGCGTCGCTGTAGAGCTCTCGATAGGACGTTGGTGCCGGTGGGGGTGCGGGTATAGCCGCTCCTCCCGCTACGAGCACCGGTGCTGCCGGTAGGGCCATAGATACTCGGCTCTGACGGGTTCCGTTGTGCCCGACCGATTGAACTTAAAGCAACTATCTGCTATCGGTTGGTGCCACCGTCTCGCGATGCCTGGCTGGATGCAGGTTCCGCGAGCGTCGGTGGGTTCTTGAAGTCGTGTCGGTTGAACCGAAGCTTCGACGTACAATGAGACCTGTGCATTACGTTCCGTTCAGAGGTCAGAATCTTTGGTGCTCCCACGTATGTAGCATTTTCCGTATCCACGTAGACTTCTGTTGGCCGACTTGCGTTATTCGGGTGCTGTGGTCCGTCTGCGTGCGTGTGTGATGATGAGGGACCGTCTGCTCCGCTGCCGCTGACGGCGCATAAGACACACGTTCTTGATAGTCGCCAGTCACCAGTCACCAGTCACCACAACCCCTCCTACTAGGCCGTTCTTCGCGAATATTTGAATTGTAGAACCTTTCCGAATACTCTTCATGATCGCAGGGGGTGCTGGATGTTGTCTACTATGCTATAGGCGAACCGAGAAAATGGTATCGCCCGGACCGGAAGCACGTCTCGCGTCACCATCGTTTCGACGACTGACCATGTCCTCACTTTTCTGATCGTTCGCCGTCGCATAAATCTTTTGACACCACTGACAGCCATAAAAAGTTAAGATGATCCCTTCTGTTGTGTGTGTTTGGTGAAGCCTGAGACGCCTGACACCGCAAGAGTCAAGTTGTTGTTCTCTTGCCGTCTTGGCCAATATGCACATGGGGAAGAATGAAACCTCTTCTGTAAAATGTTAATACGCACATGGATGACAGTACAGTAATACTCCGTAGAACAGTCTGTTTGTAAGGCTCACCAGTCTACTACAGTACACAAGGGTATAGTAGTATTCTAGGAAGTGGCTACAGTACTACGGGGGCTGTAGCCTCTCACCCTCCCATGCTCTGTAGCATTGATGTAATCCGATGGATGGACGACATATGAGCTGATTAGGTGATGGTGTAGAGCAGAGAAAGTTTCCAAGGTCACTGGGAGTACCATGAAAGTGTGGATGCGACGTGTGCTTGGTGGGGGAAGTGCTGCATCATGAGGGACATAGGATGGTGGAGACCGACCCATGTAGATGTCGGCATGCTGGTGAAACTTGATGCGTCCAGTTGCCTTGGTGAGGGAGTCGCTGATATTCGCGTCCGTAGGTATCGCTTCTGCTTTTACTTGGCCTGAGTTACTCCATTGTAAAGAGAGCAAAGTAACGGATATCGACGTGGCGCGTACGTTTCGTAGGCGCTTGGGCGTCGATCATAAACACTGCACCGGTGTTGTCGATAAGGAGTTGTGTCGGGTTGTCCTGTGAAAAACCAAGATCCGAGAGAATGGTGCGCATGTATATTGCTGTTTTTCCTGTGTCCGATGCAGCCACGAACTCTGCCTCAGTGCTGGAGAGAGCAACGGCTTTCTGGTATTTAGTGGAATACAGTACAGCTGCGCCGGAGAGCAAAATGATGGTACCGGTCACTGACCGTCGATGGGAGGCATCTGAACCCCAATCCGAATCCGAATATGCCAAGAGACGGTTAGGAGCAGTACATGGCGTCGGTAGACGGTCCTGTGGATTTGAGCGCGGGGCAGGGATGTCCGACAGGGGTAGATCGTTCCGAGGTGTCTTCCGCCAGAAGATTAAGCCATCTGTGCGGGTGTTGTTCAGGAACGCAAAGACGTGTCGAACTGCTTGGTAATGGATACTTGCCGGGCTTGCACTATATTGTGACAGTTTAATGATGGAGAAAGAGATATCCACTCGGGCAACCACAAGGGCATATATCAGCTCTCCGATTGTCATACGATATGAAAATCCTGCCTGATTCTGGACTTGTTGCTGTGCATGGGGACTATCCGGGCGTATCGCAAGTTCCAGTTCGCGTTGGTATTTGCAATCTTGTCGCATCGGTATCGGTAGGTTGGAGGCTTTAAGGTCTTGCCAGTTGTGGTGGAGCAGGATTTTCAAGATGTAATCTTCACAGGAAATTTTGATGTACCAGCGGGTTTGTAGAACGTTCACGCCGTTAAACTTCCGAATGATGCCAAGATCGTTTAAGGGGACTTGAAGATATGAGCCGATGGTTGCAATTGTTTGTTGACACTGATCCTGAGAGTCCGCAGACACCGAGAAATCATCTACCTGTCGGAGAATCATCTGAAGGTTGTTGCCATCTGGATCACGCTTGCTGTACAAACATTTCTCATGGGTGCTGGTTGGTGTGAAATGTAACTTGTCGACAATAATACCATGAATGTGTGTCTCCCATAATCGTGATGCCTCAGGGTGACCTTGTAAAGCATGATTGACGGGTAGGACAAAGCCTGGTGGAATAGGATCATTGCCAAGGTGCTCAATCCACCATTCCATATACTGGTCGTCAATTTTCATGAAGAAAGGTTCTTCGGGGGGTGGGGCTTCTGCAAATGCGTTACCAGCATCGGCGCCCATTGCAAGGAGTCCTTCACTAGCGGTCACTGCCCAATACAATCGGCAAGCTGGTTGTTCTACGCAAGTAGCGTATGTTTCGGCAACGGTGACTGCCTTACCATAACGTTTTCCGCCATTGCACGTTCCCCGAGCTTTACGTTTGGGAACCCCGGTGATAGGATCCTCTTTAATGGAATAATTCCAAACAAACGGCAAAACAATAGCGTGATCCGGGCGCGGAATAGGCTTACCGAACATATTTTGTAGTGCAAATTTGTTGTGTTGTTGCCATTCGGATTGACGCCATTCATTGTAATCGGGACGTTTGCGTAGCTGGGCACGAGTGTAATTGAGAAAGGCATCGTTGACCTCATTAGTCGGAGCTCGTAGTGCGATGTGTAACTGGTTAAGGTGGCGGAGTTGATCGAAGTGGAGCTGTGGAATCTCATCGTCGTCGTTGGTACGAACAGCAATCTTGGCGAGTATCAATGTGACGTGTGCTCGGCCCTGGCTTCGAGATTCTTGGATCAGTTGCACCATGTGTGTGCGAGAACGGACTCGAGTAGAGTTAAGAGAACGAACCACCGAGTTGCGAATTGTCGAGCGCCATCTGGGGATGCGGGAGCAGAATGTACCATCTTGGCAGCCTTTAATGAAGAGTTGGCCAGTGGTGGTATCCATGTGGACGATGAAACCTAACGTTGGGAGACGATTGATGGGAATCGTAAGGGTGATAGGTTTGCCGTACATATCCTTCGACATATCGAGATGTAAGATGGCCTGGTGCTGCTGATGGGCAAGAAGTTGTGCGGCAACAGCTGTAGTGGGTTGGGCATCCAATGTCTCATGTATCGCATCGATAGGGAGCGGGATATCAGAGTGGGGCTCGAATTCGTCCAACGGCATGTCCTTGGGGTTGTCCAGAGGTGGTGAAAGCGGGTTGTAACGAGGCAAGACCTGAGACAATAGGTGTTGTGCACCGTGAGGACGCTCCGAAGGGGGGGAACCATAATGAAATTCGTCCAACTTGCAGTGTCGCGCTGTCTTGTCCCGCTTGGTGACAGTATCATAATATATGATGTTGCGTTCCGTAGCACCAAAACGGAGAAAACGCCCGTTGTAGTAATGTGGATCCGTCTTGGTTGGTCTGTTGCCGCTTCGTTTAACCGAAACATGTGCGCCGAAAGCCCGAAGGTGTTTGACGTTTGCACGACGACCCGTCCATTGTGTGTATGGTACGGCGTTGATGCCTGAGTTGTATAACCGATTATTGACGTAACTGGCATAGACCAACGCATCCGCCCAGAAGGGGGTGGGTAAGGATGAAGCATATAGCAAACATCGAACCATGGTTGCTAGCGTTTGGTGGGGTCGCTCAGCGATGCCATTCTGTGAGGAAGAGTCGGTGGCGGTTTTCTCTAATGTGTATCCCAGTTCCGCCACTAAGCTGCGAAAAACAGTGGATTCAGCCAACGAGCCTTCACCATCGGTGCGGATGCGACGGTGTGCTGCCGTGTGATTACCGTGTGTTGTGAGGAATGTACGGATGAGGGTCGGTGGGACGGATTTTGATTTCATTGGGAATGGCCAACCGTAACGGGTCTTGCTATCGATGATAAGCAAATAACATACATATCCCTGACGACTTTCAATAACCTTTGGCTCTGCATCTTGTGTACGAGCAAGGACTTCTGGAAGGTTCGCTGGACCTCGGATGAATCCGATATCCAAGTGAAAGACTTGGCCCTTTTCCATACTGGGGAAAGCAGTGGCCGCAGGGCCGCGAGGTGCCTTCCGAAGTTTAGCCACGTCACAAGCACGACACGCCACAATGTGAGGGATGGTAGCATGATGAAACTTGGGAATGCCATCTACGTGTTTTTGGGTCAGTCGGAGACGCTTTTCAGAACAATGTGCAAAGCGTTGATGCCATACTTCAAAGTTTAGAACGTCTTTTTCCATTTTTCCAAGGTTCGTATCAGATGGGAGTTCTGCGCTGGTCAAAATACTGCTAATCCAAATCTGCTTTGGCTGAGGGGGGTTGTAATCAGTGCAGATCGGATTTGTGGGTATGTCCTGGCGGAGCATGGACTGTGTGTGTTCCACGACGAGTGACTGGTCGTAATCCACACAATTGAGTGGTGTGGATGGGTTCGTGGTATGCACGGTTACGTCATCCAAAAATGATGGTGGCGGAGTCGTCTCGGCGGGGTGGTGAGAGGTCATGTTGATGTGCTCTGTGGGACCTGAGGTGTTGGTGGTGGTCGGGATGAATATCATGTCTTGGATGTAATACAGCCCTTTATCCATAATAGTTGGATAGCTTGATACCTTGTCACCGTTCGCATCATAGAAGGTCACCCATCCAGAGTTCTGACTCGGGGTGGCTTCCTGTACCCATCGATGGATAGCAGGATGTGTACGTGCGTGATGCTCCAATGAAATGATTGTGCCGGTGATAGTAGGGACGTAAACGAAGAGCATAGGTTCCGTTTTCCCTGTCGTGGCCTGATGTACGAGGGCGATTCCTTGGCCAGCGGCCTTCGTGACTGCGCCATCATATCCCATGATTTCATATAGGGTATCGGCTGTGAATTGATGGAGGATGCTCAACAAACCTGTCGCACTGACGGATGCACCTGTATCCGCGAGGTCTCGGCGCGTGTCGAGGCGTGGCGAAATCCGTGTGACATTCAAGGGTTGTACGACAATATTCTCCTGCTGGATGGGGTAGCGGATGCGGTTCAGCCTCTTCGTATCCATAAATTCCGAAATGTCTGGGTATTTCACGGGGTGGATCGATGTGCATATCTCTTCGGTTCGTAGTGTCGGTACTGACATTTGTGCCATCCAGTGTGAATCGGGAAGAGTCTGCGGAGTCTCCGCGCGGAGGTGGAATATTGGAGCGATGTAGTCGTCATCTGAGTAGTCGCCAGTTAATTGGTCAACTATGGCCTCTATGTCCTCATCGTCATCCTCCAATGTACCTTGTTGAAGTCTTGTTTGTAAGACGTTAATGATGCGGTCACGGGCCATGCGTCGATGTTCGGGATGTTGAGCTCGACGGTACTGTCGCAATGTACTATTGGCCTCAGTAGGATGTGCGGTGATATATTCCATACATGCCGCAATCTTTGGGAGCTGACGACAATCCAGCGCAGTGTGTCCATTTGTGGCACAGGCTGCACATTGAACGTCAGGATTCCGAGCCGTGGGGCGGGGGGCCGCAGTCGTCGAGAGTGGTCTTTGTGGGGTCGATCGTGTGGATCGGCCTGCGCTTGATTCACGTCCCACGCTTGAATCGCGTGGTGGGCGACGATCATAGCCTGGGCGTCGTTCACGACTCCGATCACGGTCGTGAGAGTTGCGGTCGTCTACGGTACGGGGAGTCGAACGAGTTACGTTGATAGTTGCAGATGTACTGGAATGGGAACGCATCGTCTCGGCCGAGGTGAGGAGAGTCAACGGCAAGTTGTTCGGAAAAGCCAAGCGTAATGGGAGCGGGACTCCCTCTGGAAGCTGGTGCATGTCGTGCAGAAGCTGAGTAGCGGCATGTGTAAACGGGGTCGCGTGCTGCATTCCTTGGAGAAACATAGTGGCTTGTTCGCGTACTGTGTAGGTTCTGTTGTGCTGGAGTTGGCATGCGTAAAATTCTTTGAGTTGCCATGCAAAGTCGTATGGCGTTGTACCCTGTTGAACCGTCGGAGGCGTGCTGAGCTGGCCAATATTCTTCGATGGAACCAGGAGAGTTGTGGCTAGGATGTCCTGGAGTAGGCGGTAGCCGTCCCGTTTTGAGTTATACATTTGGAGTAATCCTTGATAGAGCTGATCCGATGGGTCTAACACACCGTCTTCTTCCAACCGAGCGTAGATAGCGGAACTGTACCTGTCATACAATGTAGGGTCTTCCAGGAGATCAGCCGGGTGCAAACGCTCTTGGGTGACATCATCCAATTTATCAATGCGGAGATCATCCAGAATTTTAAAAGGAACCCGATAAATCTTGTGGAAGTCAACAAATGAATTATAGAACACTGTAACGGATTTCCGGTCTCGTCCGCGGAGATGGGTAGGAGTATTCGCTTTCCGTAGGCGGGATATCTGTTGGTCCACGTCGGAGTGCAGAGAGGCTCCAGGAGGGTGAATGACTTCCATGCGAGGTGAAGGAGAATGGCCCAAAGTCGGTGAGTATCCAGTAGGTCCATGGCGTGGAGGGGGTTGTTTGAGCATGTCATAATCCACATCTTTCCAACGTCGTGCGGGAGGGAGGTATCCGCAGGGGCGGGAATATGACTACTAGGGTTGTTGGTCACGTTGCCAGTTTGTTGTGTGGGCATCGCTTCGTCGCCTTCAACCGTATCATCATCGAGTGGGATAGCTGCGTGCTGTTGGGCCGTGTCTTGATTTTCCATCTGGATATCGTGGTATGTGCGGGTAATGTCGCGTCGGAGTCTGACTAACAAGTTTGCATGGATACCGGCAGCATGTCCCGAGTAACTATCGAGGTAGCTTTCGAGTGCGGACATCTGTTCCGTACAGAACTCCTCCGTATGTGCTTTGTGTGCTGTCTTGTAGATATCTTAGTCAGTCTTCAGCTTTTCCAGGGTCACTTCTATCCAGGCCCGCATGGATCGCTTGGTCTGATCCGCCAGGTCATTGCACCTGGTAGTAGCTGTCGATATCGTTTGATCAAATTCTGCCATGGCCGTGTCCAGTTCAATCCGTTTACGGGTTACAGTAGCTTCTTGGGACATGACATCACCTTCCCAATGGTTCATCCGTTCAATGTAGATGTGCTGTCGCTGGTTGAAGCATTGCTGTGCCGTCGTCAACTGATGTTCCCTCTGTACCAAGTCCTCTTTTCGGCATGCAATGTCCGCCATGTGCTCTTCAATCACTCGCATATGTTGGTTCTCTTTGCGGTCGATTTGTTGAAGGGCGTCCTGGAGGTGTTCATGTAGGATATCTGTGAAGGTATCCATGGCCGGCTGTGAGGGTCCTGGTAGAGTCGTGTTGGGGTTTTCCGCTTCCGTAGGTTGTGCATTTGTGACGTTGTTCATACTGGGGGCAGCGGTGGTCACTGCCTGGTAAACAGGGCTAGGAAAGGGAGGCGGTGGTTGCCATGTACGTTTCATCGGGCCGTCTTGCTGCGGTTTTCCGTGTCGCGAGAGGACGGGCGTGAACCCGTCGGGGATGCCCACGCCGTCGTCCGTATCAAACAATTCTTCATCGTCTAAATCGGTCAGGAGACGCCGAGCCAATGTTTCTGACGACGCCTTGTTGTCTACAGGACTTGATGGGCGTGTGGTAACGGCAATGCGTCGTCCAGTGTATGGGTTGAAGACCGTCTTGACCCGCTGCCTGTCAATGTCCTTGGTGTGGTGCGTTTGATCCAATGGTAGAGCGTCGCCTTGCCCTGTGAACAACTTCGCGTGGGGTGTCACGGTATCTGGCAGGTTTACTTTGCGTTCCGTTTGGAGGATTTGTGCGAATGTCTTGGGAATCATTTGGGTCAGTGGGGGCGTGACGTTATCTGGCGTTTGGGTCCGTGGTAGCTTGACGTTATCTGGCATTTGGGTCCCTGGTGGCGTGACGTTATCTGGCATTTGGGTCCCTGGTGGCGTGACGTTATCTGGCATTTGGGTCCCTGGTGGCGTGACGTTATCTGGCAGAGGTGTGGCTGGCAAAGCATCATCATCGTCTTCTCTATTAACAGATTGGACATGGGGGTTTCTATCTAGCACCGTTGTTGCCGGTGGTGAGTGTTCGTCATCCTCGTGTACCGGATATTGCATCGATGTCATGTCCGTTGGTGCAATATGGTATTCCAACATTCCGTCATCGGTATAGTCGCGCCAGTATGCCCAATCTCCAGGGTCTTCTCCACGGTATATGTAACGGACATTCATCGACAAGAGACGACGTTTCAACGTATCCATCGTGGTTTTGGTGTGAATGGTGGTTGCCATGTTAGGCCATTCTTTATAAATAAAGCGAAGGATTTCCAAATTGTCATATACCGTTGGGTCGTCGTGGAGGTAACATCAGAAGGTGAAGAATGTTAACTATGTCATTATATGTTAACTTTTTTGTGCATTGTGATTCATATATTGTTAGTTGATGCAATAATATGGTTAAAAGTAAATGTGTGATTGCTTAGTTTTAAATATATTAGTCCTTCCTTATAGTATATATTCAAAAGTAATATTTTTGATTGTTATCTTTGCAAAATATCAAATTTTTGCATTGTAACTCATAACATGTTTGGTTATTACGCGTCACAGTTGTGTAAATCGGTTGTTAGTACGACATATATATTTTGATCTGACCATCATGGTTTAATCGAATGACCTACGCTTATCACGCACTCCTTTTTCTATTGAACTGGTATGTGTATTACATCCCACATTTTGTTATTGGATCCGAGAAGGGGATTACGAACGAACCATTTCTGGCTTCATTGAAAATAATCATTGTACACCAATCATTTCTCACATGCCTTATAAATTTTGTTGATCACAATAAAACATTTGTGTTCTGTTCTAATCACTCTGCACATTAACGCACTCATCAGCAGCGATCAGAATGTCAACGTCGACTAATGCTTGTGCTGTTTGTGGAAAGAGTTTCAAGAGGCTTCAGTCCCACCTCGCTCATAATTTGGCATGTAAATCATTCTACATGTCACGTGTCAATGCAGCAGCAACAGTGGCACCCACCATCCCGAACGACAGCATTGCGAACACAACTAATGCGTCGCAAGTCGGAAATCGTTCCACTTTCCCGAATTCGAGGACTTCACTCCGTGGGAGCGGTGCATCTCTAAGAGGAGAGGCGGGGGATCCTCTGCATCACGTCAACGATTTGAACGCAGTTGACGATGACAATTTTGTGATGTTTGAAGACAACGATGATGGCGACGCTGGCAATCAGGATGCCTTTGAAGAAACTGAAGAAGAGGATGAGGAAGGTCCTGATCTTGGTGTGTTGGATTTGTGTTTGGAACTGTTCAAGCTACGAGCAAACCCACTAGGTCTCGCGCGATTTTCCCAGGAGGAGAAGGTCCAAATTGAGTTATTAGATCTCCTTAGAAAGCTGCACTGTCCTCTCAAAGCATTTACCATCATACTGAAGTGGGCTGCCAAATCAAACGCGAGTGGTCATGTGTTCCGCGAGGGTGTTCAACCAACTCGAGAGAAGGTCATCGCCAAGTTGTACGAAAGGTATAATATGAACGGACTGATCCCCAAGGAGAAGAAATTGTATCTCCCTTACACGCAGAGGATAGTGTCCATGGTTTTTTTTGATGCTCGGGAGGTGTTCGCGTCGCTTCTCTCGTGTCCCACACTTAATCAGGACACAAATTATTTTTTTGATGAAGCAAAGGATCCATTTGTTGCACCACAAGCATCGTCGGATGTTGGTGACATACACACAGGTCGTTGTTATAGAAAGACGTACGATGCCCTGATAAAGAAACCCGGTGTTGACATGCTCCTACCTTGTGTCATGGCGATGGACAAGACCCACATTGACATGGCTGGACGCCTCCAGATGGAGCCCATAACAGTCTCACACGGCCTTTTGAACCACATTACGCGCCGCCTCCCAAGCGCCATGCGCATCCTTGGATACATCAATCACAGCACTCCTGCCAACCTCCCCTCAGATGCCGAAATTGATCCCAAGTCAAAGGGAGTGCACCTTGTCAACAATCCAATTCGGTGCCCCGATGAAAATGTCAGTTGGGCAACATTGCTCCTCAACGAGACACACATGCAGATCCAGTTTATTCTCCAAGAGTCTGGTTTTTGACAGTTGCAAAAGTACGGCTTCCGATGGAATCTGCAGTACAACGGAACAATACACCCAGTCGTGTTCCACCTCTATGTCCCGTTCATCATCGGCGACACAGAGGGTCACGACCGCCTTTGTGGGCACTACACCGCCCGATTTTCACAGATCAAACAACTTTGTCGCATCTGCGAGTGCCCTACATACTTGACTGGTTACTCGAAGTCTAAGTTTCCCCACCGCCTTCCCAGAAAAATGGACACCCTTGTTCGCAAAGGTTTTACCAACGAGCTCCAATTGCTGTCGCAGACCTACCTTAAAAACGGCTTTGCCAGGGTTCGTTTTGGTCTGCACAATCAGCGGGGCATTTTTGGCGCCTGTCCAGGTGAGATGCTACACTTGATTTCCCTCGGTTGGTTCAAATACTGCCTGCAGGCTTTCTCCACCCAAGCCGGTCCCAAGTCCAATGCATTGAAGGAGTACGATCAACTGTGTGCAAAATTGGGCCGCAAACTGTCGAGACAGAGTGACCGTGATGTCCCACGAACAAACTTTCCCAAGGGATTCTCATCAGGAACCAATCTGATGGGACACGAGATGGCAGGGTGCCTTTTGGTGAAGTTGTTTGCGTTGCACACCACCTGCTTCCGCACTATCTTCGATGTCGGGAAGAAGGAACCCAGACTTGGGGTTCCCGACCAAAGGCTTCGTTATGAAAACCATGTCATAGATTGGATTGACATCGTGACTCTCTTCTAGTGTGGCATCAATGGATGAAGCAACCATCCATTCCAAAAAAATGGTGAAGCGTTCATGTGGCAGTTCAGTGGCTGATGCGTGTTGTCGCTGAAGTGGCACCCCGCCCAGGAGCAATGGGAAACAACACGATCAAGACACATTTGGTCTTGCATCTGTGCGAGGACATCCTTGACCACGGCGTCCCAGAGAACGTAAACAGTTCGTACGCGGAGTCAGCCCACATTCCACTCGCAAAGGTAACATCACGGAACACCCAGAAACGAGCCGTTTCATTCACCAAGCAAGCTGCCCATCGCTATGTTGAGAATCTTGTTGTATCACTTGCTTCTGCGGACATGGACACCGATAGAAAAGGCGATGCCCACAACGGAGTAGGTCAACCCGATGCATTACTTGTTGACGGCAAGGGTGGCCGACATTTCAACCTTTCTTGGAAGACTGGCGATGAAGTTTCAGCGTGCTGCTGGACTCATCCGTCCCCTGGTGACAACATGGAGGCAGCTCACCTTTCAACTCGAGTAATGGACTTCCTGAGTCACCACTGCCTGCCCAAGATGCCGCAGCACTCGCTTCCATGCTTCACATTGTTCACCGACCGTAAGGGCAACAAGTACCGCGCTCACCCCTGTTATGATGGCAAAGCCTGGAACGACAGTGCAATGATCAAGTGGGAAGGATACCCCCGTGATTATCCAGCATTCATCCACACCTTTGTTGATCTTCGTGGGCTTCCAAATGGAGAGTGCATTAACATCAAAGCAAATGGGCAGAAAAATTTGGAAGCCGGGTTGTATGCTGTTGCCCATTCATTTGATCCAGTTTCCGTTGGCGATCTTGACACTCCGAACACTCTCATAGGGCGCTACACCCCACATTTCCACTCACCCGATGAGAGACATCCAACCTTGTTCCTGGTGGACGTCAAGTCCATTGTATCTCCAGTACTCGGCATCGAAGACATCCCCCCATTTGGAGTAGACAAAGCACCGAGGCGCAAGCGGTGTCACCTGTTTTTGATCCGTCGGAAGGCGGAGTGGCCCCAAGCGTGGGATTCTCTCATCAATAAGTGTCACCAAGATTTGGAACACGACGAGGACGACGACACTTGGTTTGAAGAGGAGTACGAGAAAGAATTTGTCAGCCGCCTGCCAAGTGGACGGGAGGTGCATAGGGTCAAGACTGCCGAAGAGTTTGAAGCTGAGGTTGCCACAAAAAGGCCGAAAAGGTTACCGCCAAGAAGAAGAGGGATGACAACGCCGCAGAGAAAGCAGCTGCAAAGGCTGCAAAGGCTGTGAAGGCCACTGCCGCACAACAGTCCACAGGGAACTTGAAACGCAAGTGGGAAGCTCCCGTGAAGACAAAGAAGGGGTAGACAGTCCCTCGGGTGCTGTCAATGAAGAGTACCAGTAGAAGGAGTAGTTTCAGTATTCAAATCGAACATGTTGTTTATTTTTTTGTTTCCTTGGTATCCTGTACCTTCCACCAACCTCCAGGTCAGTTGCCCACCTGCCAGCCACCAAAACCAGCGGCACAACGGAGGGAGCTCAACAGTCGGCTCAACAGAAGCGAACTCAACAGCAGGACAACCGACACCCGCAACCACGGCATCCCGGATTCGATCCGAGGCCCCCACGGGGTCTTCTCCGCCTCCTGTTCGGCCGCTTCTTGCGATCCACCACCGCTTTAACAGGAGAGGGCTTTCCGGGACAGAAAGCCTCGGCACACGTGGCACGCCCCGCCTCAACAATTTTTTCCTTTGCTGCCGTGAAAGTCCCATAAAGATAATTTCGAAAGGGAGACTCCCTCTTCCTGGCAACAAACCCACGTTCCATCCCGTCTGGACAGGAAACCGACGTGCAGTGCCGGATCACCCTGCCATCCCAGCTGATGGCCACGCCGTGGCCAAGTTTCACCGCCATGCCACTGAACTTGGTTTTCGTGCCCGGTCGCAGGCCACACACACTGGGGATAACAAAATACCAGTTCTTCCCAAGGCCCAGCACCTCCTCTGTCCACACACTATAGCCCTGCGAGGCATCGTTCACGTCGTAGTGCGAGGAGTTGCCCAGGTTTATGCTCATGTCGACGGTGTATCCGACCCGTTGTCTACGCTCTTGCGCTTCCATTTTCCTCCGAAGTTCCTTGCGAAGGCAATCGCCACCGTCTCTTTCGTCATCGTCATCATCATCAACACAATTCTCATCATCGCAATCCGACCCACGCCCGCACGACCCCACCCGTCGGAAGGGCAACGCCATCCATCGGTGGCACCGGACTCAGTCCGAGTTCTCCTCGGTGTCCCTTACCACGGAGTAGACCACAGGAAACAGCGACTCCCAAGGGTTGCCAAGTCAACCACGAGACCCCGGAGGACACTATCCGAAACACATCCATTGGCTGCGTACGGAATCTTGCTGTGAACAGCAACGCCTGTCGGGGACTCTTTTTCTCGATTCTGGTGCCCAGTGCAAACATTGAACCGACATCGGACGACTTCGCCCTGGCAGTGCCCTTCGCCCCGACACTCGGATCTGACGACATCGCAATGTCAACCGCTCCAGCAACTCAAGGTGGTCATCGCACGCACTGATCTTCGTTACGTTCCGGATGGCAACGACAGACTCACGGTTTGGAATTCCATCGACGCGAACGTGAACATCAACAAAGTGAGTTTCTTCTGGATCGATGATCCAGCAAGACTCCTGCAGATTGTAGTGGTGGCTGCCGTCAACGTAATGCCGGCAATCAAACTTCGCACTACTAGAATTTCTGAGTTTGTTGCGGAATTCATGAGCGCGGTAGTCAGCAGGGACAGTCCGCAGGTCAACGCCAGCAATGAAATCCGGTGGTAACGCAGGTAATTCAGCATCACTATTGTGAACGGCCCTGTACACCACCCGATTCTGTAGGGAACTGGGTAGGTACCCCGTGGAGATCCTCCACGCAGAAACACGGCGGTTGTCGCGTAGACCGCGATCCGAATAGAACCGCCTCACAAAGCTGTCACCACCAAAGGCATACAACGGAAAGTCGTGTTCTGTTCCCTCCGTCCTCTGCAAGCGGAGCCAGCTCATATCATACGCTCTCAGCGTGCCGGGTACGCCAGCATCCCCAACGTGACGGTCACGGTGACAATAGAACACCCCACACTGAGGTAGGAACAGAATTGCAGCCCGGTAGAAATGATCCATCCCAGGGCCAATGTCTTCCGGTTTGCGTGACAGGGCATGACGGACTGCATCGCAGTCATCGCGATGCGAACGACGGCCGCCACCACTCCTCCCCCCCTTCCCACCGCCAGTCAAAACGGCCGGTGAAGGAGCCCGATTGAGTATCACGTCCATCACGTAGAACTCGTTGAGGAACTCCGACTGGAGTCCGGACTCCGGGAACATGTCGGCAGCGGAACGCAATTGAAACGGCTTGCATCCGAAAGCCTTTGCAATGACGCTCACGGGAGTAAAACACAACAATTCGCGGCACTCCCATCACCACCCCGCATGGCCTTCACAAATCTCCGCCTGAATGCAATCCTCTCCTCCGGAACAACGGCCATGGACAACAGCGTCATAATGCGCTGATGAGTTGGGCGATTCTGCCTCTCGTCGCGCCCAGTAGGAAGGAATTTCCTGTCCGCTCCCGGAACACGTGGCGAGTTCCCCAGGTTCCTGACACACGCCATAGTTGGGGAAGTCCTATTCCCGGTCTCCGCAGCCTTCTTCTTTGCGTTTTCCTCTTCTTTGCGAGCTTTTCGTCTTCGCCAACCCCACTCCCACAACCTTCCTCTCCGCCACAACCGTCATCCGGTTCTCCACCACAACATCCACGCCAACGCAACCAACGTCGCGTCGATTTGGCGACATCGGGCTCTCTACTGCTTCCTGGCAGGTAGTGAGCCGCACAATGCCAGTTCCGTGTCCTTTTTGACAAAGCAATCAACGCGCTTCCTGGCGCGGACTGTCAATTTGTCTCAAAGGAAGCGAGAACGATCCGACGGCGACGTTATGTTGCGAAACACAATCAATGAACGAAGTACTTCATAGAAGTACTCTGACACCAGATTGTGATTTTTGGTGTCAGTGCGCGCAGAAAACAGGCAAAACAAGATACACTGCGTGCTATGCAAAAAAAGGAAACTTCACACATGGGAACTCCAAGCAAGACCTTTAAATGAGGTGCATTTACTTAGAGTAATTGCACGAGTACAGCCATATATACATGGTTTTAATACATAGATTTAATTCGTAGCAATGTTAATTAAGTATCCGTGTATATGTATAATAAAATGACATACACATCATAATATTTGTACTTAATCAAGTTTAATAGTCAGAAAAAAGAGAATGCTTATTTACATGTATGTATGATTTATTAGTTTCCCATGACTGGACTGCATACTGCTACATGGCCGTTGTACTGCAGCATACGTATCGACAGTAGTCAATTTTTATGATTCGTGTCTCAAACTGTCATAAGATTCATAATCCACCTATGTATTCAACGCGACACACATATTCAAAGATATGTTAATAAATATATTTGTATACACCGTAGTAATAAACATATATACACGAACTAATAGTACCACTGCTGCGTACGACATTTAGCGGTACTGACGATACATGATTGGCGAGGCCGCCCATGCAAAAACAAGACTGCACTACACACATGTCGTATATATTCAAAACCTCACACATATGCATCCAAGTAGATGAAACTGTACATTTACGACATTATGTAGTGAACACGCAAGTACATTCAAACAACATAAATGACATGCACATGTTAAATTATTGTTAAAATTGAACATAATAAATTTATGTTCAAATCATGTACAGTTACATGATGAACAAACAGGACAACAAGTGCACGCTTCCAAAACTGTTCTCTGATTCAAAAAAAAGTACATGACTAAAAATTGCAATCTTGTTATTGAACTCACACTTGCTGCGAATTGAAACGTACCAGTCAGACTTGTTTCTAACCCATTGCTTGCTTTTTGTACTTGTCCATTGCAGCCGTCATGCCTCCAGTGGTGACAAACATTCTGGAATCCTCACCAGCAACGCGCACTCGGAGCAAACAAGGACAAGGCGGACGCGTTCGTCTAGACAGGAACGGTGAACCCGAAACACCAACGGCGCGGACAAAGAGGAAACTGAAAGAGGAGAAAAGGAAGGCGGCAAAACGTGCAAAACTATTGGAGACAGTACAGCAAACGGATCCTGTGGAGACAGTTGAGCTGGAGAAACCGGGAAAAAAGCGTGTTGTTGGTTCGGGCGGCAAGGCAAAGAGGAAGAAAACAAACAGGGCAAAAGCAAAAAGGGCTCCGCCCCCACCACGCAACAACCCGGGTTCTGAACGAAAGGACTCGGATGATGACTCGTCCTACAAATCTACTGATGGCGACAGGGATGATGATACCGAGGCGGGGAAGAAAGTTCCTCGAACCCCGATGCTATTCATGACTCACCAGATGACAACGAATCATCGGGCGATGACGAGGATTCGTCGCAGCAACTCCTTGAAACGTCAGCAACAGAATCGTAAGAGTCGAGCCGCCGTGCCCAGGAAGGTGCGGCTGATCCTCCGAGCGAGGACGAGGACGGAACTTCAAAGGCGTCAAAGCCCCAAGCAGGGCAACAAATGATTACAGGCCGCGGGAGTTGCAGTTTAATGCAGAGTTGGAAGTTCCGACAGTGGAGAAGAATGTGGCGCAGCGGATTACGATATTTGTCAAAAACAACTTGTTCCGTAGGATCAAGTTTGTAACCAGTCAAGCATCATTCACCAAGGCTTTTCAAAAGGTGCGAGAGGTGGAGAGGCCCAAGAATCCGTTCGTGTTTCAATTGACATACGAAAAATGTTTCACTAAGGCGTTGAACCAAAAACGAAGTACTTGCGAACAGTCCGGCTCCCAAATTGCAAGGGATGCAATCAAAGACTTCAAAAGCGCGCGAAGAGTTCTTCACATTCGAGGAATTCTGCAAGCTCAGGAGATCTACGTCAGAAAGGGAAAAAGGGCGTTCTTCTGGTTCTTCAACAACTTCTTGGAATGTGTTTGTGGTGCGAACGTCTTGAGAAATGCAAAAACAACACAGCTCATTTCGGCGGCGCGAGAGAGCAATGGATCAAAAATTGTGAGTGTGAGCGACGAAGCCTTCGGTTTGTTGCTAATCGACAATTACTTGGAGAAGTGGAAAGTCGTAGCGGATGAGGAGGCAGGAGGCACTGGACCAAGAACGGAAAACAACAGCACAACAACAGAAGCAGAAACAGGCAGCGGGCAGGGAATACAAAAGAAAGCAAGAAGAATGGCGGGAAAGTATACCCAAAAAAAAGCGGGACAATGCAAGTACAGTGGGTGGAGTCGAGACGGAATTAGCCAGTTCAATGCATTGCGCAAGGTGGTTGAAGAGGACAGGGCGTGTCCGGAAGCCGAGCAAATGGAAAAGGAGTTGATGCGTTTCTGCAGGGCAAGCGCTGGAAAGAAGAATGCTGGTGATAATCAGGATGACGAGCTAGATGCAGGTGGTGCAGCGCCCAATAATACGTTGGAGAGAGCGGAAGCAATGGTGCCTGTCGAGGCGGACTGGGACTCAGATGATGACTAGACGTTGCATCGGGTGCCTTCTCGTTAGAAGTGACAACAACATCAGCAACTCGTAATGAAACAATATAGGTGGATTTAATCAACAATTGTGATTTGTACAATTGAATTTAGGAGTAACATATATAGTTACAAAGAAACATAGTCAACGGCATATATATCTACTAAGCAACATAAACGACAACAAATATGGTCATTTTCCAACGGAATGCACTTAACAAAGATGGTGTATTGTCATTATAAGAAAGGCAAGAAGCAAAGTATCTTAACATAAATGTTTATGAAACAAATCAATATGTTGCTAATATGGTTCAAAGTAACAATATATTGTTTTAACATATTTGTTTACTCAACCATGTACATTGTAAGAACAGGAAAGACACACCATTATCCGGTAACACTGAACATGTGAAAATTTAGTTACCATATTGCACCTTCTGATG